>DWAV01000083.1:0-30238 GCA_018231305.1 Noctuana lactifera
ATGAGGAAGGTTTATAGGCTACCAAGCATTACGCTACTATTCTTAACGCGGGTGAAACCGCGTGGCACAGCTAGTTTTAAATAAATATGTAGGTACATTTTACGAATAGGTAAGTAATTGAATAAATATGTAAGTATTTGCCTTTTACAACAGACATGATATTATGCGCCATTTTGTGTTCCACCTTACACTAATTTCAGCGATATACTAACTGTGATTGTATCCTGTTAGAATTGGGTACCTAAGTAATCTTGTACCTACATGAAGGGTTAATAATCTTTACAAATTTCGCAACATTTGTCGACAATCGCGAACTAGGACTAAAGTGATTTGTATACCTACAGATCCCCATTCCAACTCTAGATCATTACGTGACTATTTGAGAAGCCAGTGATATTATATACCTAATCGCAGACTCGGGCCCCACCACGCTTGTTTGCAATTTAAGATAAAGATGCCTTTTATCTAAACCAGTAATCCCCTTAGCCACTTGCGCTGACACTTAAGTACTGGGTCTAATGATATGGTTATAAATCTCAGTTAATGAGTTGCTCATTTGGTCGGTGGTCCCACGCGACCGCCCGTTTGTCTTAATGTACACCGGCCGGAAAAACTAGGAACATTCCCGATATCTACTTTACTTAATTGCTGGGATAACTTTTTGTATACGTGTGCAATGAAGCTGGTGTGGTCCAAATGTTTTTATGTCGCACGAAGGTTCATTCTATTCCGGAACCTCATTAGAATAGATATTTTACTGCCATCTACTAGACGTGGATTAAAAATATCTACTATTTGGTTATTTATACCTGAAATTGCCGTACCTACCAATTTTTCACAACGCCAGTGCTTAAGATTGTAATATGTTACCTACTGACTGAAATGACATTGTTTGCATGAATTTTATCTTATTTATCTGAATTTTGGTATATATAAATATTTGGCCTTTTTTTTCGTTTTTTTTTATAAAGGAAATTGATAATAATTGCCTATAAAATTCTACCGGCCAGCTGAAACTGGTGAATTTGCAGTAGATTTCACTAAACCATCTCTTCTTTTCTCTTCACTACCCATAATCACCACAACTCCCTAGTTTCTCGCCTCACAGCTCATTTGTATAACAAGCTGACCGGACAGACTTCTATCGAGAAGCATTTAATATATAAAGAGTGTTTATACTATCTTAGGATCAAAGTTACCTAATTGCAGTTCACTTTAATACTACACAGACATTTATCAATTAATTTTGCCGCAGTTACAAGTTTATAGCCATGTATGCATTATTCCATCACGCCGTGCAGTGTAAGCAGCTTGACAGCAGCTAATAAATTTCCAAGCCAACTGAACGTGGAATTATGTGACTTACTAAATCTTATGTCGTGAATATTAGATCCCATCAAAAACATGAATGTGAAAGAGAGATGAGTTCACTTCAAAATATCACGTAAAATATGCACTCGCGTGTCGGCTATGCTGATAAAAAAGTGACTAATTCTTTCAAAATTCTCTAAATACAGAATCGAACCTTGGACCTTCCGAATGATGAATTGGCATGCTAACCACTACACCACATCGGTCGTCAAAGTGGCAAAATGTAATTAAAAATTATATCCAATTCAAAAAGAAATTAACTCAAAATAATGAAATGATATTTAACAAATCAGAGGCTACAATTTTCTTTCGAGGGCGGTGTCAGCACTTAAGGAAAGTACTAGTAAACAATCACCGTCCTCAAAAAAATTGTTTATTTTGGAGTTAATTTCTACATTTTCTACCTACGTAGACGTGAGTTTTAATACGTAATTTTTATTTTTACATTACGTGCAAAGACCCAGATTTTCATGAAACTTGCACTTTACCCTAAGTTGAAGTAGGTAAATGTAAGACAATAAAAAAAGAATGGTCACAATCTTTATTAATAACCGGTAACTCTATACATACACTAATAAGTTGATAAGTTTTTGTTTATAATTTAAATACACTAAATTTATTTATTAGTTCTTATGCCAACCCTACTATTGAGATGAAATAGACGACGAGTTCTGAGTTCATAAGGCGAAGTGCTTCTGTAGAATTACCATTTTATGCAAAACGAACACCACATTAATGCAAAAATATGTTTTAAACTTCTGCGATTCAGATACATTAGGAACTTGTACAGAAAGAAGACGGTCCTTCTTTTTAACACGCTCTTATATTAACTTGACTTGTGATCGCTTGCGATCCACACTACCAGAGGGTCTATGCGTTCTTCGCTTCGTAGGGGCGTAGGCTCCAAGTCATAACTATATCAATAAAAAATACCATAATGAATGGTATTGTTTATTGATATATCACAACGTGCGCTCCTTAATACTATAATGTAACCTATATTTATATAAGGAGCAAGGACCATTCGGACTGCAGTTCTATGAGCATTACCGCAAAAAGGTATACCTACCTATTAGTTACTTCCTGGCGCGTTAAGCTAATGAATCTTTGGATCGAACTGTCCGTCAGACTCGCGGTTATTTACGACCATTCTGGACGAGGGTAAGGGTTTTCTGCGTAATTTATAGTTTGTTTTGATTACTTAAACCTTTCACTCACATTGCTAAGGTAATATGAAAAGAGTTTGCTTTTCCGGACGGAATAGCAGCGCTAATTATTCTAATTTTTATTTAAAATTTCGCTAATTAGGAATTATATTCCAGTTATTGTGGCGTGAAGAAAAAAACCTACCTATATTAACTACCTGAGCTTACCAAAGAGATTTTCAAATTTAAGTTCCAATAGAATTTTACGAGTGTGTTACTTGGCAAGACTCCTATAGGAATTTTTATTTGTAACAATAAAATATCAACTTAGTACCTAGTGCTGTAGTAAACGAATAACATTTTTACAAATTTTTAAAATATTATCTATTTCCCTTTAAATTAAGTGTATGTAAGAAGCGGAAAAAGCTGTTTATTTTATACAAATATATAAAATACAATACAATAATTATAAACGCCTTATTAATGCGTAGGCCGTATGGGGAATTAGGCCGATTTCGTTGATTTAAGTACCTACGTGCTTTTACGGACGCTATTTACACCTTAAATACTTAGTACGAGTTTCAATGCATTATAATAAAAGATAGTTTCTATATTCCATTAAATATATTGTCTACGCTTGTTTGGGTTGCCTGGAAGAAATCGCTTATAAGCGATAAGGCCGCCCATTGTTTGACTATGTATGTTTTGTATGTAAATATTTTTATGAGTTCAACTACCTAACAAAACCTTTCTTTAGAATGGCAAACATTAAATAGGACACAGTTATAGTTCGATATATGGAACTGAATATTAGAGCAGTTTCTCATAGTCATTGTGACAAAAGATAAATGACTCTCTGTAAGCCACGTTCACTGAAGCCTGGCTTAACTAAAAGCTGCGGGGAGCATAATTCTTCGATAATAATGAATTTTGGCGTCTTTTATATACGTAAATGGATTGTCTATTCTGGTGATAATGACAATATCTAGATATATACTCACAGTATAATAATATCAAGCTATGGAAGTAAGATCTATTAATATTCTTTATTGTACAGCCGCTGTTACAGTAACTTGTACTTATTAAAATGCATATAAAAACTTTTATACTATTTGATGATCTTTTATTTGTGAGGAAAACCCGAACGGAAAGCCCATCAGAGAACCGCAGTTCAAAGAATAAACTGTGAAAAATAGAAATGCACGAAAGGGGCATAAATTTTTTTCTCCTAAAAATATATAAATTGGGAATGTACAAACAGCCAGACGAGGCAATCAATGTCGGGGTGGCACGAAACTGCAAAACGGATGGGAGAGCAGGCTCCTCGATTAATATCCATCCAGATGAACGGAACGAATTCGAATTTTGTTTACCTGCCCCGGTTTGTTTAGAATTTACCTTTACATGACAAGTCTGCTATGATTACACTTTTCAATAAATCTAACTGTTATTTGAACGAATCCGTTACAGAAAGATCAAACATTTTGTTGACTTAAAAAAAATCTGAATGAGCTGTGCTGTATCCCTGGGTGATAATTAGTATCGAATATTTTGTCTCGGTAGTTACACAATCAAAGACTGTGCTTGTGCTTAATCTTCTAGCGCTCGAATTATGAAAGATAGGTTGCGTCATGAAAGTCCAATTAAAAAGTGAAAAAATGTTCGGTTCTATGATATTCGTCCTGTTTTATCTCTTTCGCAGGGAGATGTTACGAGCTGTCCCCGGGGATGCGGCTCTGAAACTTTTTTGCGTAAAAATTCTGTTGCCAGCTGCTCCGTTTTTCAAACTTTATATATTAAACATTATCTAGCATTAAACATGTATTTTTGATCAAATTATAATATGTAGACTATAAATAGCAGGCTGGAAGAAAGTCTATTAATATTTAAACCGTATTTCTTAGCGTCTTGAAAATCAACCTAATACGAGTAGGTACCTATCACCAATTCAATTAGCGCAGCACTTCAAATATTTCAAGTCGATTCTGTTACACAACAAAGTCAATAAGTTAAAAATGTTTATTATTTTATTACAAAGTAATATTTTGTTGGTTGTGTAAAATATTTTATTGCATCTAATTAAATATAAAACTTAGCATTCTTAACATAATGTCATATTTATTGATTCGTTGTTTGTAAAACGTCAATTAATACCGCAAACAACAGCAGGCAACCACACAATCTTAATGCGGGTTCATTTATATTATTAGCTGACGTGACTGCCTTTCTAACAACTATAGCATAAACCATAAAAACATGCACTTGATAAAGGCAAAAAAAGAACACACAAGTTTGAGAAACACGTAATTTCAACCGCGCCGGCTACTCGTCTCAGTGATGGCGACGAGATTGAAACAATTACAATTTTAATTTCAATTTCACAAGACATTACTTTTTTAGCACTGTTTTTACTTATTATATTTGTAAAAACAAGCAAAATAAATATAACGGAGAAAGCGGATGTTAATTAAATCAACCACAATATGTAGGTACAATAAACAAAAGCATTATCCATTTATTAGTGGCGTTAGTAAGGATTAACGGGCTTATGTCAAACACTTGTAAATTGTATTGTTAGTCGAATACAAACTTACGGGCGACCTCCGCTACAAAGGAGCAATCCGTTGGCTTATAGTTTATAACAGACTTATAAATAGCATACCTATATTATATATTATAAATAATTAAATATTTTGTACATATTATGGAACTATTTCTTGGAACTGGAACGATTTCTTGCGATGTTGTATGCATAATATAATTAATGCCGCAAAAAAATTAAACCTTATAATTGGTGTCATTTCAGCATTTTATGCAAAGCCTGAAATAAATCTTCTGTTACTTGACGCTTGAAAAGTGTTTTTACAATACAATTTCAGTAAAAATATTTTTAAAGAGAATGGCAACAGAAATAAAAATTGGGTAAATGAAGTGTTTTCCATTTTGTCCTTTAGAAACTCTTGTTTTATTACGAAAGAAATTATTTTGCGATGTATTTTAATTTCGATGCACGAGTCGGAATTACAATTAAGAGTAGGTAGGTATAAGTTCGTATCTTGCTATAATGTACTTCTGTGTACGGTGTGTACCTACAGATAATATAGATTCTTAGAAATGAGAAGGGGTAAATAGGTTTCCGAATATTTTAAGAACTTCACTCTTCATTACATTATTTGGAAAATAATAATAATTATAACTGATTTTACGTTTTTATCTCTTTAGATCTGAGAGGTTTTTAGCCGTCTTTTAATTTCCGAAAAATCGTATTCGTTTTCACAAAAAAACAAACAAATTAAAATAAGTACCTAACAATAACGTAACACATAAACTAAACCCTGAACTTATTAATTGAATTATATTAGGTACGTGGGTGTGCCTGGGTTCATAGTGACATGATTGATCGAGGGAAACAAGCCGGCGTGAAAAGAAACTGGCTATTAAAACATAATGATGACAAATTCTGAGAAGTGCCAATGTCCAGCAGTGAGACAAGGAAGAGGCACTTACCAACATCTTATAAAAGGTTCTGTTTCTTACGAGTAAATTACGTCAGTGACAGTGCATTAAATCTACACCGTCATACGTATGCGTCATCCCTTCCTAATCACAAAAGTTCACAGGCACATATAAAATAAAATAGTTTATCAGAAAAACCTTTTAAAAACAAGCTTTTATTCAAAGTTACAGGTGTAGTAAAATGAAAAAACAATTTAACGAGTGAGCAGCTAGCAGCAGTATAAGTGATTATAATAAGTTAAATAGAGCGATAGATAGAGATCCTAAGAAATAAAAACAGTAACGCTTCACACTAACAGCCACACAGGATTCCCTTTGTTGTGGGTGTCTTGAACATACACAGAAACAAGTAGGTACACAAACACCTAAACTGGAACAGAAATCTAAATTCATCATTTAAACTTCTGTCCCGCCGGGAACCGAACCCATTACCCTTCGAATGGACTGGATGGAAATGACATGAAATGGATAGATTAAACTTAAACAATAAATGTTATCATTTTGTTACATCAAATATTTTAAAAGCTTGTAGCGCATACCGAGTTAATAAGGTTTATGATTTCCTATTAATGTAAATTATGTATTTCACAGCAACACTGTTATTCATTGTACCTAATCAAATTAACTCTGCAAATAATCCTTTTATGCGCTCTATACTATTAAAAAGATTTATTTAACTGCCGAAACAGAAATTCCTTCGTTCCCTATAGAACGGCAATAAGACAGAACTTTATAATGACGGAAACCGAGGCGTAACTCGAGAACTAGTTCCAAGAGTAAGTGGGAATAGGTGATTAAACTTTGTAATTAGCTTTTCCTCAGTAACTATATCTGTTTCTTAGCGTACCAAGTCAGTTCGTATTTCTAAGTATTCCTTATTGTCTGTAGTCATATTCGACGAAGGAAGTATTTTACCAACGGCGGTTTCTTTAAAGCCTTATTTAAGTGATAAGTCTGTATTCTGTATGTTAGGTCTAAGTATGATATGAGATGACTAGTTCATTACCTTTGAATAAATGTTTGTACGAAGACAGAAATGTTTGTAGAAGAATTATTTTTGCAATTTTGCTTCGCTACGATCGAGCTCCTAGTTCAACATACCTATGTGGGATCGCTGTATAAAATACGAGTAAAGGAAAGTAAACAGATTGTTGTACCGCATATTTCATTATACTGAACATTTCATCATGTATGGAATCACTCAAAAACCCTATTTAAGCTTTGAATAGCTATACATAAGCAAACCATATTCACAAGAGTTATTAGTAGTAGACTCAGTAATCAATATTGGTGAATGGAGCGGCCTATAGAGCCTAACGAGGGGGCCGATTCTCTCATGGTTACGTTTTGATGCGTAATTAGACCAGATAGGCAACTGGATTACATCAAAGGCACTAACTCCTAACCCTTGTCAAGTGCAGAGGAGACCCGTGCCCAGCAGTGGGAGAGTGAGTGGGAGAGACATTCATTTAAACCACATGTACCTATCTCTTCCATTAAACTTAAGAATACGCAATACTCTTCATATTTTTTAAAATTCTGATTCTATACTTTTACTGAACAATGTAAATTGGTTAAAGCATTTTCTGTCAATCAGTCAGCGTTAGAGATTTTGTTAATATGATTTGAAATGGGTTATTCAACTTTATGTACGTATATAGAATCTATTCTATTTTATCTTGCATAGTATATTAAAACTTACTTATTAACTTGAAAGTAAGACTTTAACTTTATGCAGTAAGAACCTACGAATATACTATGTGTAGTAAATGTATGAAGTATTTTAAGATACCGTACGAGAATACATAGGTCGGTTGGGAAAGTTTATATAAATAGATACGAGTATTAGTACGGACTACCGGAACGTTATTTTAGGACCAAAGCTTTATATATCCTTATTTGCAAAAGGCCCTAATAGCTAGTCGATAATAACTCTACACATCGACACCACCTGAGCTTTAAGAGAGCGGCACACCTGTGACCCACTTACGCCCCAATTGATTATAAAATATTCATGAAAGGCTAACTTCCGATCGTATAAAGCTGCTTTTTATGACAGCTACCTTAACTTTAAGTACGCTACATAACACTAATAAATATTAGTTTTCAGTGAAGTGTACAGTATATTTATATGTTTACAATAATTAGATTTTATGTGAAGTAAAGAAAATATCTAATTCCCCCGGATGAAATGTATAAGCTCTACAACCTACTGAACATTGTACGATACTAAACTACGCTTTTGTAGACTATTACATTACCACTATTTTGATGTAGAGTATACATTTGGTGTTAATTTTTTCGTTGCAGTGAAGTTAAGGTTATTAGTATCATAGGTGTGTAAAACCCCTAGATCAAAAGCTGTAAAATAATAAATATTTATTTCAAAAACTACCCTTAAAGCATTGCTACGTTTTAAAAAAGATTCAAGACAGTTTTCTTCCCTATCTTCTTTTCATATAAATTAACTACGAGTATTTTCGCATCGCACGCCGTGCACTTCAAAGGACAATTTACTTACTTAGAACAGAATAGGATTTATTATTATTAAATTTTGCTGATAAAATATGATTCCGATATCTAATACAAAACCATTTAGAATAAAAAATACCTAAGAAAAGAACATATAAAAATTAAATGAGCCGAAGTTATAAAGTAAACTAAACCGCTTATAACTTGACGATCTAAAATTTATAACAAGGAGGGGATAGGAAAAACTTTGAAGAAACAGAAAATTATACGAAGAATAAAATTTTTTTATACTTCTGTAAGAAGAAAGCGTGTTTTTGTTGAGTTGGATGACTCGTTGAACGATTTATCGTTGTATTGTTTGTTTGTAGTTTTAACTCAATCATTATTTGTTATTCGAATGAGGACAGTTTCTAATCTTGATTAAAAATAAAACTCAGAATATTGTAAAATTTGTATTTGAATACATACTCGTATTTCGTTTCGTTTTAAATATATTCAACACATTTATCTATACTACGAGTATGTCAACGTACAATAATTGACTATGGACGTATATACATAAGTATATTTGTAGTCTTTTTTCTAGTCCGGATAGTGACTTCAGTATCTATTTTAAATTGAAATAATATCAAATTTCCAGTTCAATATTAACATTAATATTCTCGTGAAACATTTTTAAACTTACTCTTAAACTGGAAACCACAAAGAAACAATATGTCTTTAATGCTATAAAAGGGGTGTAATCGCTGATGTATATTTTATACATATATACTATAGAGTTTATATATCAGTGTTTGTGACATGCGACACCGGACAAAGCTTTCTCATTTCGTCTCAAGAATCCATTGTGGTGGTACTTCCGCAAACAATGGCACATCTGTGAATGTCGGTATCGTACCTGAAATATCACCTATTTTTGTACGTTGCATTGCAGTTTTCTATTTTTGACCGACTTCAAAAAGAAGGTTCTTTGTGTAACCTTCAGAACAAAACTCTTGTGGTACATCGACGTCAGGTATTGACGGCTCGTAGTCCTCTAGGGGTCAATACTCCAGGGGAAAAAGTAGTTGTACCTACACACATACCAGAGGAGAAGAGAGGATCCGGGGGCCTGTAAGATGTTAGCGAGTTATTGACTGCACGTAAGCACGGAGGCAGTGAACTGACTATTGACCACGCATCACCACGCTTTCCGAACTTATCTCCAAGCAAAACGAAGACTTAGAGGCTAACAAAGGACTAGGTCGGAAGCCCTTTGGGCGGCAACATCCGACATGGGTTGGCTACTGACCCGTACACTCCAGGCCTTCCTTGGCTGTGAGGAGAGACCTATACTGAATAGCGGACCATAAAACGATTGCACTACTAAAGCAACAAATACTTATTAAATGTATAAATTCTCAAATACAATGAGTTGTATAAGTATGAAATTTATTTCATTCATGTTTGGCCATTAGAAGCATATTAAAAACAGCTCCACAATCCCTAATAATGTTTAATAAAACAAATCGAAAGCTTCTCATCTCAAATGTTTAATATGTGGATATTTCTTAATCTGAAAACGTTCATAAAGATCGTAAAGTTTTCTGAGATTTAAAGAAAATTCTTAAGGTATAGATGTTTTCATATTACTTTTGGGTCCGTTTGCGAAATTAGCTTAATTCTTGAGAATCTTATTTGCGTTTCGACGAACAAAGATTACTAATATAAACTCAATTTATGTTTTTGACACTTAATAGAACATATTTTGAAGTATCTAGACGAATATTTAGAAGACAAATATTTAGACATATTTAGAAGTATTTGTTCCCACAAGAGTCAAAATACCACGGCAACTTTAATCAGAATTTGTACTGCTAAAATAGATAAAAATAATTGGAAATATATACTTATACATCACAACTATATCGATGCAGAACAGATATTTAATATTTGGTCGGAAATACCAATAAAAAAATGGAGACCGAAATTTCAACCATTTTTACCTTAAAATTTTACAATAGCATCATTTTCAATCAACATTGATGTAGGTAAATAAACAATTACGCCTGACTAACTTTGCATTTATATATAACTAGCGACCCCCCCGGCTTCGCACGGGTGCAATGCTAATACTAAATACACTACAGAAAAACTGTGAACGTGTATACATAATAATATAAACCTTCTTCTTCAATCAATCTATCTATTAAAAAAAACTGCATCAAAATCCGTTGCGTAGTTTTAAAGATTTAAGCATACATAGGGATATAGGGACAGAGAAAGCGATTTTATTTTATACTATGTCCAATTTACAATATATGTACCTACTCTTATACGAAATTAATTATTTAATTTTATTATACTACTTATATAAACCTATAAACTCGTGCCATTCTGTATTCAGCTTCAAATTAATGTACGTACCTATAGGATTTTAAAACAATGTCGACTGGAAATTTAATTTATGTATTCGTACGTACAGTGCTTTTAAACACGAAACCTTAATTTTCCCTTTTTATATGGCTGCTAGGTTCTTTTATGAAAATGATAATTACAAGCAGAGGGAAGTGTAGGTACCTATTGTTGCTTAAATACAGGTCAAGCCTTGAATCTGGGAAAAGTTTTCGGTATGAAAAAATACGGCTACAAATTATTGTTAAGACAAGTACCCACCTATGGAATAAGTAGGTATTGTAGATACCTAATTTGTTATTGAAGGCCTGTATTGCTGCGTTGATAAGTTAATATGCTTGCCGTAAATAACTAATAAATACATTAGTATCTAGTCAACACAGTGATAGCCTGGCGGTTGCTTCGGCTTACCGTTCCAGTGGATCACGTTCGAAAATCGGACGCATTCTTTAGGCTTTTCTTACCTACTCTAGGTACGTGCGTGTTACAAACTAATAACCTATTATAGTGGTACTGTATCCCAGGTAGCACAATAAAATCATACCTATCATAATCCTTCGCTTCAACTTTGCCGTAGTCGCGCAAAAATGTACGCTGAAATTGTACTGAAACGGTAATTCAGTTCAAAAATTGTATGAAAATCTGCACAATGGAATGTGAAGTAGGCGGGCGCCGCTTCACGTACTTAATTAACTTTATTATCAATATGTATCTTTCAATCCTTTAAACCGATTACGTTTTTGACCAGTCATTCAAGCTTTATAAAAGCTTGAGATTAATAGATTTTTACTAGTAACATAAAATCATCTTTTAAAGCGTTTGTTTTTACTTTTGTTTATTAAACAAAATTTTCTAAGCTATTATTGAACTGTTTAATACTTTTGTAATGTCTTATGTTTGAATAAATCATGTTTAATATTTACGCACCACGTTATCAAATACGACTTTATATGGTTGAATCGAAAATAGCTTTCACATGATTTATAGCAGAGTACCAAGGCTCATAAGGTTAAAATTCCATGGCGTCGTGGCGTGTAAAAATGCAACAATTAAGTTTGCTAAGCTTCTATTTCTAACGGTAATTACGGATCCCGCGCGCGTTTATACGTGATCGACATCGAGTTTTTGTTCCCTTTCTATAATCTTATAATGTCAGCCTGCATAAAGAGCTTCGTAATAGAATTTTAATTGCTCTGTGATTTCAATCTCTGAGAGTGTTTTGAAATTTATATATTTTCTAAGTAACAAGAATTAATTCATTCCGTTTAAACAAAGAAAACAAGCAACTTTCGTTGTGTTACGTTTAACAAAGCATTGTTCAGGAAAATTCCATGTATCTTCACATTATTAATTATGTTATTAATTCTCTTCATATTATAAGCGTAGTTTTAGATGATTTATTCCATTCTGTTGATACTTCTATCACAGTTTTTTTGCGTTTACCACGGGTTGTCTGGTTGATAGTGCCAGTAGGCATTAAGTTACATTGTAGCAAAACATAAAATAAAAAAACATAATAAGAAACAATTTTGAGAAAACAATACGTCGCGGCGGAACGTAAATTTGAGTGTGCGGAGGAAAGTTAACAACACATTAGTTCATAGCTCCAGCTGAAAAGTGTCGCGAGATGCGCTTGGATTAAACTTTCAAAAATAAATGACGCGCACATACTGACTGACTAGATAAAAGCTCCCAATATATTTTGATCTGTTTTTTTTTGTGAAATACCCCCCCGGAGATGGCCCTTTGGAAAGGACTCACAGGGGGCGGGAAGGTCTTTTGAGGTTGGCGGTGCGTTACTTAAGGCACGTACCGGGTGAGTTAACCTGCGCACAACTTTGTGAATCAATCAACGTGGTAAGTCTACCCGGCAATCGTTTGGGCGTCTTTTACGCATGCGTCGGTGTAGGGATGACCGAGTCGATGTTTCCCAGGGCAAATTTTCTCTGTCTCCGAAATCGCAACCGCGAATTAGATGCCATTTCGTCGGCATTGTCTGGCAATTAATCAAAATTTTTTTTCATATTTTTCCATGTTTTTATGTTTTTTTTTTATAAAAAACACAAAAACATGTTCTAAAACATGTTAAAACATATTTTATCTTAATATAAATAATAAATATTTCTTACTACATATTTTATTTTTTTCATTTCTATAAGTAGGTACTGTATATTTTTAATAATAGGTAAAAATATTTAAAACATACAAGTGCAGTAGGTAATATAGTAGGTACTTGATAATTCTTTAATTTTCATAACTATAGAGAACATGAATGATGGCGCCAGGCTGAGCGAAAAGACTCAAAGGAGGATTGTATAATTTATAATTTTTTTTAAATAAATAAAATAAAATAATTATTTAAAAAATAACCAATACATATATTATGTCAGCATTTGGCCGTATCTATTTATTAAGGCATTGTGTACACATGAAAATACAAAGAAAAACATAAATGAATCCGTACAAAGGTAATGCTTATCTCTGATAAGTCATAAATACCATAATTAGATTTTACTGGTTTAACTGACGACGGCGATAGCAGAAATTGAGTAAAACTGCCTAAAAATTGTTTAGCGTGTTCGTTTCATTTACACATACACAAATTAGTTCTATATAAAATTAGTTACACATTGAATTCAAATCTAATCTAGTAGTCAAAGCCAAAGTTTTTTCTTCATATTAAGGATTTTACATGCACCTAATGAACTTCAAATAAGCCACACTGTCCTCCCGACATTCCACCATCCGGTCCTCAGATAAGCTTAGTAAGCTAAGCGGAGAACACGATCTCTCAATCACTCGACGAGTTTGATTGGGAATGAGAATCCCGCTGAAAGCGGTGGTTCTCAGTCAGGACGTCCCATCAGTTCAGTTCAGTATCCGCGCGCAACCGGTGTGTGGTACACGCTTCCAAATGCCGCTCGTGCTTTCCCGCGCTCGTGCCGTTGACATAGGTACGTACACAAACTTACTTTAAAATAGTTTCAAAATATTTTTAATTAGCCAAAACAAATTGCCAATGTTTCAAATAATTTGCTCCTCAAATAGTCACAAGTCGAGGTGGCATATTTACCCGACGTGAACTCAAAAATTGGTTGTTGATATTAAATTACGGATTTGAACGACCCGTCGATCATTGACGGTAATTGTTTCATTAATTAGATTATTTACTCAGGCATCTGCCACTGATAAAGAAAATGGAACGAATTTTAACTTTGTCTGGAAGGAAAAGTTTATAAGGCGAGAAAAAATTATGAGGTACCGATTTTGTGATAAACGTTTAAGTTCATTATATTATTAATATAAAAGGGTGTTAAATTGTTTTTTAGGGAAAATCGTCAGAAATATACCTAGCTTATACTTGTTCATTTCATAGTATTAATTTGCGAATAGGGGGAATAGATTAGGACGAGGTCCGTTTTTCTCTGCGGTAGGTAAGTACCTATTCATATTTTACCAATGAGTTCTTCAGATTGAGGCATGTAAATAATATTTAACCCTGAGAAGATATTATAATAATGATAATATTATTTAATATCTAATGAAATAGTGTTTTTAAATACTCGTTAAAAAATAGGGGATTTTGAGTAAAACAAATTTAATTTGTCCGTTAGCGTATGCGAAGTTAAAAAAACTTCCTAAAAGTCATAATTGCGGACAATTTTATTGCTTAATCTTTTGTTAATCATTTGTTATGGTGCAAAATGGTTCATAATAATATTCTGTGCATAATTTACATTTCATTCAAATGAGTAGTGCAAACAATTTAAAAACAACGAACGCCTAAAGAACTTTAAAACCATCTCAAAAGCCCGCGACCTGTTTCGCGATTAAACAATGTTAAACCGTTTCTGGCTCTCCCTCTGTAAGAAATATATCAAAGGTATTTATTTTATTTTATTTATTTAATACTGTAATGGAAATGGACGGTCCGTATCTATCTATAGATAGAAGACTTCAATTCTGAGCCCTATTATTTTGTTTGTTTACAGCCAAACACATTACTACATACTACTACATAGGTATGATTAATTATTGTTTGGTTACGACTCGTAAATTAAAGATCTTACCAAGACATGTACAAAATTGCAAGTAGCGGAAGAATGAAATATTACTAAAAATGTAAATTAATGCTTGTAGGGAAACGTTGTAGGTAAGGTTTAGGAGGTCCCTATTACGTTTTTGAAGGCCATGAATTCTGCACTACTTCAAAAAACTCTATTTCAGCCGTGCTGTGAATTACCTCCTTTCTCATGTCAGAAACATTAGATAATCACGAATATTGTAATTGATATAATTATTTTATTATTAAGAATGCGCCGTAACTTTTATTTTTTGGTAAGAATTTTGTGAAGTAAATCTAAACGAAGAACGAAGGGCAATCGAAGAGCGTTTACTCGTTCTAATAGGCCGGCAATTGGAAAAATGCTCTTTCGACGTTTAGCCCGAACACGAAGGTCAACAAATTTTCTGAAATCACAAAAATTACTGAACACAGACACGGTGCCAACAACATATTAAATACCTAGCGGAAACCGCAACTTAATTAATTCAAAACATTATAACGTGGATTTTTATGTTATGTCACTATTTTATTGCATTTTTTTGGGATTCTAACGTTTATTATAGGGATACCTAGCTCCTTTGACGGGAGCGGCATAAAAATTTACTCGGGGACTGGAAAGAATTTTAACGACGTTTTAACGATCAAAGTCCTTTCCTTACCCGCTATAAAACTTTTACCGAACACCAAAAGTACACATTGTGAATCTTCTTAATCAGTTATTCTTTTATTACTGGTTCTTTTATACCTCCGACGATCTTGGTAATATTGTAAAGGGAGCTGGTGATTACAGTTCATAGTTAGAAGCGATGAAGAAAAAATTGTGTGTTGTTGCGAACGTACCAAATTATAATTATTAAATAACAAAACCACAAATATCTTCAAAAACTTTATTCCACTTGGAATATTTTATATGCTTCATTGTCATTTTAGTAAGAAAATATCTTGTCTAATATTCTTATCTCCAAACTATTCAATATGTAGGTATATTTTATAAGTAGACGACGTAACTATACATATTATGTATTTTTAATTAAATAAATTTATGTTATGATGTAGAGGTGCATAGAGCCGTATTATAATACCTAATATCATACCTTAGGGTTATTAACACAATAATACAATTTTAATTATTTTATTAAAATGGAGGTCATGATTTCGATTTCTAGTCAGGACTTACAAAAAAACCCAAGTATATCTTCGTTAAGTATAGGTACCTTCTTCTGTTAAGGTCGATTATAAAGGAATACCTCGAATATTAAACGTTACAGTATCGCTGAAGTGAGACGTTACATTGTTGTGTGTTTGCATTGTAAGTATACGTTATTGCTTTGCAGTTTTATGCGTCATTTCTCGATAAGAGACCGTGTAATATTGTCATGTCGATACGAAATATTGTGCATTTGAGAAGAAAACTCTAGATAATGCTACCTACTATGACAATAACGGTAAGCCTACGAAAAGTCGAGTATTTTTAATACTAATGTAATGAATTACTGCATTCCTCTCAATTCCTTAGAATTTTCGTGGAGTTACTGCGAGGGAGTTTTATACGTGTTCCTTAAAAACAAGATCCCCGTATCGGTTTTGTAAATAGTCTCTACTCTTACGTTGGTATAGGTATCTATCTACTCGTTGAATTCGATCTGATTCAATTGAAAAATTTAAAATTTAATGTTCATAATAAAATTAATAAACATACCTATCGGTTCTGACGATTTCACTGACATTTCACACGCGTGTCATTATAAATAATCATTATTAAAATATCTATATACTACGAATTAATAGTGGCAATAATTCAGCAGTTTCAGCGAATTTCGCGTATTGTTTCTTTAAAATAAAATAACATTCACATTCGCTTTGCTCTTTGTTTCGCTCTACCGTATTTATTTAAGCCAGAGCGGTGTTCCGCAAGAACAACTTGCGGCACGATAACCATACGAACATTATTTAAACAGACGTAAAAGCTCATATTAATTAAGAATTATTGCGGCATAAGTTGTATAAGGATTAAGAAAATCATAGAATCGTACCAGTTTGTTAATAAAAGTTTATAAAAATTATTAATAATTGCCTTCTTTCTTTTTAAAACTACGTCGGCTTTGGGTCAAAATTCGGCTGTCATTCATTTTGAGTTACAAAAAGTATTAAAATAATATGAGCGCCATCCATTTTATATTCAAACTCCATAATTATTGGATTATGGTATGGTTATGGGTGTAGCTTTTTAAAATACTATTGTCATTTCATTGGTTGGATGCTGAATTTAAATAAATCACTCAAATTATATTTGTTTCCCATAAAACAAAAAAAGACAGGACGCGAATATTAAATCTTAGGTAGCTCGACAACTTTGCTCCCAAGTTTATATAGGTTCAGGTTACATACAAAAACATATAAATTAATATACTATAATAGCATCCTAAAATGAAATAACCAAACTATTTAAAAACAAATTAAAAACAAACTCGCTAACTAAGCTTTTGTTAATTTACCAAGGTCTGAAAAACCTAGGGTTATTTTACTTTGTTTGACATTTCTGTTTCATTAAGCAACTACTTCGGTATTCTTTGCTCTTAAAACTTCTTCAGAAACTACGTGTAACATACGGCTGTTGTTGTTCCCCACAAAACTTTCTAACGCTACAAACTATAACCTAGTGTTGTAAGAAACTTTTAAAAGATATTGCAACTCTATTGATATACGTATAGGAGTCGATACGAATTATTTACTTCTCAAATATTGTAGTAACAATAGGTATGTTGTTTTCCCATCATATACCTATACATATTTAGAAAAAAAACCTGAAACGCTAAGTTCAAAGTGCTTGTTGATACAAGGCATCATTTCTTCCTCCATCCTGCTTATTCGAACCTCTAAGGGATGAAATATCAAAAATACTTCCATTATAGACGTTTTAAGTTCATTTTACGTTTCAGTAGTTTAGGCTCTGCGATAATGAATCAGTCGGTCAATCCAATCGACCACTTAGCCTGCGTCCCCACGCAAAGGCGCGCTTTGTGTGTTCAACCAACTATAACTACCTATAGTGAGTGTTCCGAAGAATTATACAAACTAATGCTTACATCGTCATTCGTACAGTCTATCGTGTAGCTGTACAGTGTATAAATAAAAGATTGCCGGCCATCTAATAACTTTAACTCAACCTTTTTTTAGTGCGTCACAATAAAAAAAAGATTGTCTCCTATCTTGTATGTGTTGATGAAAGTTTAGGATAGAATTTGGAAATTAACCCTATAAATATACTAACCATATAACTACTAACATAAATTGTTTGGAACTTCGTATCAGCCTTGAATATTTTATTGAATGAAGTAATATGCAAATCAGCTAGCTGGAGTTATACAGTAAATGATCCACAGTATAAAGGTTATACAAAGTATAAAGGTTAAAAGGTCACCTTTATCGTGTAACAGATAAGAGTACCTACTTGTTTTTAAGAGAATATGATCGATTTAGAATTATACTCCGTCATAAACATTGATAATGGCAAAGAGAAAAGCAAACTATATGGTTGAAAGTGACCGGTGGTGACACGCAGACCTTTCACAGGTAGTAGGTAGGTAGGTAAATAGCCTCCTACACCATAGCGCGATAGCAACCTAGCCTTAGAATTTTGTAGAAAGACTCGATTTTATTTTGTATCAAACTAGGCTTAATTTTTTGAAATAACTCAGGGTGGGTTATATATTAGTAGTATATGTTGTAGTAGTATTAGTAGTACATCCTCTAGCTAGCTAGCAAAAAATCAAATTTCACAAAGCGATCGAATGAAATAAAACATGGCCGAAATTACTTGTGATGTGATACAGACAATGGCGCATAACGTATGTAATCGTAGTAAACGCAAAATATTTCTTAAATCAGTAAGTAATAAATTGTGGTGTCAAAATGCCGTCATCGTGAGGCGATTATGGTTGTAAAATAGCAAAGCCCCAGAATCATCTATTTAGCTGACAGCGAGTGAACTCATCCATCAGCCTTCAATTATTATTACTACAATCATTGCACAGATATAAGTCCATAGAGTCAAAAGATTTTACCCGCTAAAGCCTTAGTTCTCCTCATAAAGTACGATTCCGTGTAGTGGGTACCAACAGAATGTTAGTATGATATATATAGTGCATAGTATATGCATCCAACAACCTCTACTATTACTATGAAACAAATGTTAATGCATAGAGCCGCAAAACTTTTACCCGCTAGTCTTAGCTCAAATGGAATCAGATTTATTTAACTTTCCGTACAAACTTCACATCTTCTTACCCATATTACGAGTAAGAAGGCTTTTCTAAACTTTTACGGCAATTTATTCAATATCTATTTAAACATCGTATAATTT
Source organism: Noctuana lactifera (assembly GCA_018231305.1). NCBI lineage: Eukaryota > Metazoa > Arthropoda > Insecta > Lepidoptera > Hesperiidae > Noctuana > Noctuana lactifera. The sequence continues at coordinate 19,328 of DWAV01000083.1, forward strand.
ACTATCTATATATCTTTTATGTTTCCTAGCTAGAAGCTTATGATGTTATTAAAAGGATTAGTTAGTTCTTTTATAGATATGGACTGTTACGTATTATCTATGCCCTATTTTTGCATTAAAGTATGTCTAAAAAATATTAAGTTATATTTCCTATCCTCGATCCTATCCTCCCTACCTTTAAAAGTCCGCTCTAAAACTATACACGGATTTCATTGTAAAAACAAAAGAGATCTCACTTCTTGAAATGATTTTATTTTGCTTTCATTAATACTTACATTTTCGGATGTAATCTTACATAACAAAAACGATTCATCAAAACCATAATTTAAAAAATAAAACAATACAAAAGAACGTGACTTTTCAAAGTTTTCCTGTTGAATAATTAAAATGTTCTTCTGTGCAGCATTCAATTTTATCAAGGATAATATATTTTTGAAATAAAAGGAAGACAAAGAAACGATAATGATACCTATCTAGATAATTACCGATCATTTAACAGAATAATCTAAAAACATGTAATTTTATATAACTAAACAGCAAAATAAAAGAGAGTTTTTTTAGGATCATGTACCTACATGTATTTCCAAGGGAAAAGGAAATTGAGATTTGTGGAGCTCTTGAATTTCCCCACTTATTCACGATCACGTCTGATTGTAAACTATGGATCTTTTTGAGATCTTTATTATACGAAATTGGTATAGGATTGACCTTCATCACTTTGATTTTATTTACTCGACCAGTGTCGTGTGGTTTAGTTAGCATGCTTGTCCTTCATTTGAAGGTTCCCGTGTTTGATTCTTAGACGGACTAAACGGCATTAAATGATGTATTTAGATTTCTGTCCCCGATCTGGGTGTACCTATGTGTAGTTGTCTTTGTATAACTGTTAGCTTATAAAATAATTCCATAGCCAAACAGGGGTAGTTCCAATAATTTACACGCTATGTAAACTAGGCGCTTAAATGATTCGATGACAAGTCGCAAAGTTTAAAAGTTTGTCGGATAGTGTGAACGATACGAGCTCTTCGGCAAGTTGCCAGTATTACCTATGCACAAAGTGTCGCGGCATTCGGCATTGTTTCCTGCGTGATCGACTCACACCGCTGACTTTGATGGAGTTGTTTTTAGCTTTAACTATACAGTTGAGTTGAAAGCACTAAAAGAAACAATTATTCAGTTAAGTAACTACATAGTATAACGATAGTTTTAAATTTTACTTTTGTAAGGAAATTATCAATGTATGAAATTATGATTGTTAATAAGTTTTGTTATTAAAGTTTTCGTGAGTACCGCCAATATCTCCTTACAATATTATACACAAAAAAAATCGTAAATACTGCTTGTTAGACGTACTTTTTGGGAATGACTTCCCTTTTATGTCGCACTGCTGGGCACAGGTCTCCTCCCAAAACCAGGACAACAACTTCTTTCAATACAGATTGGTGAAAATAGGAGTTAGTGGCCAACAAGTGTCGGGTTTTATCAAACCGCTTAAAATGCCTCCGACCAGGCTTAACGATTATTATCTGTCGACAAATATGTCGACTACATCTTGGGAATACCCGACTATAATATCACCTAATACCTACTACAGTGCTAAAGTGCCATTCTATGAGAAACCCAAAAAATACCCTCTTTACACTATAAAAGTGACGTGACTGAATATTTTACAATGTTTTCGTCCTCCCAATTAGCCAAGCTAATTTATTTTTAAAACACAACGTCACAATCAAATTTCAGGTGGTGTCTATGTGACCTGTATTTTATACCGATAAACCGATAAGACGTGATCACGTGACATCATAATATTGTTCGAGGTGCTTTAATGGATTGAGTCAATATACTCTAACGCTCAGTTCGGCGACAGTGGAGAGCTAGTTAGTGTTATAGGTATAGTGGTGAGACAACGTAGTAAGTGAGCTAACATCAACCTACCTCCCACCTCTGTTGACAGCTTTTGTGTAATATTTTACATGCAAATAGGTTTCCCGCAATAACGCGAAGGGTAATACTGCACGTAAATTTGCATGGAATACATACGAGCTTCTACCTATAAATAAAGCGTATTAAAATATGCGGCCTAGAAACCTGTAACAGCTAAAATCTGCTGCCACGGTCAAGGTCTTGTGTTCTATTAAAATATCACGCTTCCGAATATAATTTTGGAACACAATTTTCCAACACCGAGCATAGAATTGCGGGAAACTGGGTAACCTAGAGACTGTTAGCGCACTCAAAAACTCTCACTTCACTAAACAAACTCGGCAGTCAGTTAACGTTTAAGTGTTATTTATGAAGCTACTTTCCACATTTTTAAATTAAAATTTGACCTTATTTGTATCAGCACGTCACAATTAATACTTGGCGTCGTTGTTGTGGCCATCTGTTGTGACGTAGATTCTTCGTACATTTGGGACTTTGTCACAATATTATTTTATAGCATACTTTAACGACTTTTGTAGTACCAACTTAGTTGCTATTTTAGTGGGTAATGCAATGAATAATAAAAGTTTAGATAATATCTGTGCTTCGAAGGGTACTTTAAGCCCTCGGTCCCAGCTTTTGTCGACAGATAACAATCGTTAAGCCTGGTCGGAGGTACTTTGGGCGGTTTGATAAAGTCCGACACTTTTTGGTCACTAACTCATATCTCCACCAATTTGTATTGAAGCAAGTTGTTGTCCTGGTTGCTCCACAGAGACCTGTGCCCAGAAGTGACCCATAAAAAGGCTTGCAGGCAGATATTATCAGGTGTGAATAGATATTTTGAACTTCTTTACTTCCCTTGAATATTATCATTCTATTATTTACTGCTCCGTGGATACGTTCACAAAAGCCCAGTACCTAATGTGTTTACGTGCCTCCGGCGGAAGATAATTGCGGTGGAAACGGTTGTTTTTATTCCGCCAGACTGCAGGTATCGGCAGATATTGAACAATACCGGCACTAAAGCGCCTGCCCAATTTGCCACCCATTCCGAATCAATTAAAGCATAAATCGTATCGGGTTCATCGCTATAAAATTAGCGTTAAAAATGTTCTATGATGTACAGAATATAAAGTAATTTATGTTTTTCTACATCTTGATTGAACTCTGTTGGCCCATAAGCATAAGAAACAAAAGGTGTTATCCATTTTTAGAAGAGAACGACCACTGGATGTAAAATCGCCTGCAGGAATTCGTTATTTATACTTAAATTTTTATTATAAGTTAAAATTTTCGTTAAAAATAAGTACCTATTCGAGTTTGTAACATCATGCTCCTCACTGCAAGCAAAATATTCACCTTAGAGACTCAGTTGCCTTACCCAGGGAATAGAGAGAGAGGCCACTCTTATTTCCATGACTATCTACTTATAAGCTCTAATAACACGCAACATTATAAACCAAGCTAAACTTTCAACGGATAGAGCAGAAGTTTCCAGTCTTTACATGTTTCAAACTTCAACTTATTATCTTAGTATCTACGTAGTTTAGAACAACAGCATGGTAAATGCACATGCGATGCTAGCGCGGAGTGTCGTTTAAGTTATCATTACGTGTAGCTTAACTAACTTTACATTGTTAGTATTTGACAAAGGCCACAGCAGTACTTTTTAGTTTAATATCGAATAGAAGTATGAAACAGCATGATCTTCATTGTTTACCATTTTTCCAATTCTTTTACTTCGATCCTTATGTTAGCACCGACATTAATGATCCCGATGTATTGCTTGCCAGTTGTTTCAAGTTCAAAGACCTTTAAACAATAGGTTGGATATAGAGAATAAGGGCCATAGAGGTTAGCTGGTTGCTCATGCCGTGTTAAACAAACCGCGATAAATAGCATTTGAGATAATGAGTTGCCTTTTACAGGCGATTAATTTTAATTAAAACTAGACGCCGTCACCGAAGACAGAACGTTTGCTTAATTATATATTAAATTTTTCACACACTAAGGGCTCGTTTCATCAGTATGATACATAAAGATATTGCAGATATTATACTTACAGCAATACTTTAAACGGCTACACCATTAGGACTATTTTATACGCTTCAGGTGTCAAAAGGAGTGTGTGCAGTGGTATGTAAAAAATTTCATGGTAATTTAGGCAATTTTCCACTTTATGACACTTCCTGACATCCATTGAGCTCAGAAAAGTAAGATATTAACCAGTTTGTCCCTAAAATAGAAATAGACCTGAAAGACCTGAAGAGAAAATAAGACCATGACAAAATTATTTATTAGTACTTTAATATGGGTACCTAAGCAAGATGATGTTACAATTAAATGTATACCTACTCGTAGTACAAGCACTAATTACTGTTTCAGATGTATAAATTAAATGAAATGCTAAAATAAAAATCCTCACTTAAGTTAAATTACGAACAGAATGCACTCGGAACATAGTGCCAACTCTTGTTTTTGTAATATTATAATAATATTATTAAACACTATATTAAAATTTTTCGGTTTTCTTCGTATTTTCACGCACAAAGATTTGGCCAAACAATATGGTTCGTAATTTAAATTTTTTGATTTTTTTTTAATTTTAGTATAAAATGACATTGTTGATAAATTAGGTAGTACCTACTAAAATCAAATTTATTGTACTGACTACCTCAACATTTTGTGAAATGGCGGTTGGGGTTGGGTGATGCAGGATATATTATATATGGCGACAATCTCAGTTTACACAGAAATACAGATTGAACTTGACCGCCCAGGTACCTACTAATGATGTGAGATATAAAATCGAAGTAACGGGCGAAATCAGTAAATCCAAGCGTGTCGTTTAGCCTAGTCGAACAATTGGCCCTCGACAAAAGCCGCAAAGCTACGAGTGTGCATACTTCGAGCTATGCGCACTATAAGATTAGTCAGTATAATATCCATAATATTAGAACTATGCATTTACTCGTAAGTACGATATCTCTTCAAAGTTTGATCAACTACGTGCTGCAACTAATTTGGAAGTAAAGTTGAAGTTTGAAACTCTGTCACTGTATGGTTGACATACTTTAGTAAGTTATCTGTTAGCCATAACTGTCACAGTCTTGTCCAAACTTAGGTACGGTACACTTAGGTGTACCCGAACCTAAGTTTAGAACATAATATCTTATGCCAGACTCAGTGAAGTAACGGGTTAAATTAATATGTTTATCAGAAGACCTATATAAACGTAAATTCTGTCATTTTAACAAGCACATTTTAGAGTCTCGTTTGATTAAACTATCTCTGTCGACGCATGTCGTCTGCCTCTAACGCCTCTCATCTAGTGAATAAATCTACTGAGATGAGTGCTCAGTGGTTCAGCCATTTAGCTAGAATTGAACACAAAGGATTTATGCACTTTGTATGCTGATCACAACGTCCACAATGTCTGAGTATGTAATAGCACATGCTCACGATTATCTGCTCCACATAAATAATAAGGTAGCTACCGCATTAGTGACTCCTTTGGTATTGCCTGTGTTCATAGGCGACAGTGACCACTTACCATCAGGTGGCCCGTCTACCCGTTTGCACGGCTTAAATTATAAAAAAGCATAACTCCGAAATAACCACGATTTAAATTTAAAATATGTTCTAAACAGTGCACCACTCACTGGCTTATAATTTCACGAATACAACGATGACTATGTTTCTGTGTGCGTAGCATACGAGTATAACTTATTTATACGATTGCGGAGAACGCAGATAAACCACAAATTGGATGATCATACACGTAAATTAAACACTAAAGTCGAAATTTAGCGACCAATCAGAGTTCTATATCAGCTGTCGCTAATCGCTTACGTTTTAATTGTGTTCGGGTCTATTAAATCCATTAAACCATTTACAAAATTTTCTTAGTGGTCACCTGTGTAATGATTAAGTAAAACACTGTACAATGTTTCATGCTCACTAGCTAGGTTCACTGATTAAGGAAGTACGTTTTCCGTCAGCAAAAACGTTGTATTTCCTAAAACCTATTTTCAAAAATACCTTTTCAGTGGTCGGTTTGACTAGTTTTGAGCTATGCGTTGTATTAGAGTAGTCAGTACATATTTCCACCATTATTTAATCTATTTAGAGAATACATTTTAAAAAGTCCTATTTTAGTGCTCGTTTTCACTACAAAATGAAACTCCGTATAAAAGTTTTATCCTTCTATGTTTACTGGTTTAGGCTGTGGATAGGAGAAAATTTATAGTGTACATTAATAGTTACGTATAAGTAAGTAAAAGCAAAGTAAAAGCCTTTAAAACTCAGCTTCTTCCCACGACTTTGTGGGACTTCCAGTTTCTTGCAGTAGTTTTTGTAAATACCTAGTTGTAATCCTTTTAAAAACACAACTTTTTCTTGAATATCTCTTTAGTTTTTGTCAAGCAGAAATTTAATTTGCGTCTGAACTTACAGCCACTTTCTCTGAAAACCTAACAAAATGGGATTTCTCAAGGGATGTTAGTCGAGGAGTCGCCTAGTTTCGAGGTCAAACGTCAAATCAACAAGACAAATACGAATGGGGAGGTACGATAGTAATAAAATAACTTTGCGTAGCACTTTGAGAATCTCTTAATTTTAAGTTTTATTCTTACTTAATTACGAGTATATTATGCTTACTTGGCGTTCAGGACGGACGTGAAGTAAGGGAATGTGAGAATGCCTATGGAGAATGAATCAAAAAAGACGTTCTTAATTAATTATTTAAAAAAAGAACCTTGAGAAAAAAAAGTACATAATAATATGAACAACACTTTATGTTACTCGTACCTACATATTGAAACGTTTTCGAGTAATCAATAGATTTAGAAAATGAAATTTTATATACATAGTAAAATACCTATATAAAACGCATTTTAATTATTATTGCGAGGAAAATTAGAAGGCTTCTAAGCGTTTGAACGATAAATCGTCTTTGCTTAGCGTCATTTCCTATCTGAAATGTTTTTAGATTGAAATTTATCAACGTCGGAACTCACCTGTTATTGAGCTACCCCCGGTGTTGTTGATCGTTTTGTAACATCAATCAAATGAAGATGTGTTATCTAGAAAAGAAAGAACAAGAACGTAATAGTGACACTTTTGAAGCGACACGTCAAAAAGGAGGTTCTCAATTCGTCTGAATATTTTTTACTCGTATATGTCATGTTCACTGATATCTCTTTGTTTGTGGACCGATTTTTAAGTTTTTTTTTGTAGTAGATTAATCTCAAATTGGTCATATATAAAAATAATGACAATCTTACCATGGACTTCGAAAACAGTACGGAATATCCAAAAGACGCCTGCATATGTATCTATACTTAATAATTCAATATTTTAGTGGATTGTTTAGAATGGTGAGTTAGTTTTGATATTGTATTCTACACTAGCATCAATTTTTTATTTCCCGTATGCTTATTTACAAAATTAAAGAGAACCCATTTTTTCCATTCCATTTACATTCAGTGTGTATACAAATTAATACCAATATGGTGTATGGTCCTAATATGTCCGTTCGTCCGATAAAGGTAACAAGAAAAACGAAAACAACAAACTGATTGAAAAGCAACCTTGTAATAATGAGGCACTAACTGAAATAAGTAGAATGATATATTAAAATATAATAAGCTTAACACGCTTTTTCCAGTACTGAAAAACTTTAAGACCAGTGCTTGTTTCATTTTCTTTCGCTTTTCCACAGTAATCAGCTTTTAGACAAAAAATCTAATTGTGGTTGTCAGGAACCAATTTACTCATCACCCTGGTGAGAATTTCCGGAAAACTGCTGATAATCTCCACCAGTGCCGGATATGTGGAATGAATCCCAGATTCGCTGTTTCGCGCCAAGTTGGAGAATACAAAGCAACCCAAATATGATTGTTTATACTACGTCATTTAAATATTGTACAGTAGGACTCATCTCTTGTATCGTGTTTATTGTTGTTTTTTACATGATACACAAGAACAAAGTATTTGGTAACAAAAGCTTTGTAATGAAAGCCTTTGTACCGTTGCGTCGTTTGTCCAGCCAACTTTGCCTTTTATCAAAGAAATTTTGACTTTGTTTTCAAATGTAGCAAATGGACTCATTCCCATTTTTTCATTACCATATTTAGCGCCATGTTTTTGTAAGTACAATGTAATTCGTTTATGTTGATTTATGAAATTTAATATTCGTGGGTCAAACGAATACTTGTGACGATTGCTCGGAAATTTTAACATGATTATCTTAGGCGAAACGGCCACTGTGTTTTTTATCATGGTTATCTAATAGGATGGTAACAATAATAAATCACTAGTTACTGCTTTGAATGTCTGTGTGTCTTAAGTTACTCTATAGTTACCATATTCTGAATCATAGACATACAATTTTGACAGGTCTCTTATTTGTGCTTTATTACGAACACTTTTTCGTCAAATTGAAAACGGCAATGCAGTAAAATATTTAAGACAATATTGGAACTTTTAATTAAAATCCTTAGTTGAAAGATACCGCTTACGTTCTTCCATTGTTTTCAGTGTGAATGTTTTCTTTGACGCAAAAGTGTTCTGTAGCTAAGGTAGTGCTTTGTTCGTCATAAAAACAATTCGTCTTTCTTGACTATGATGGAAATCAACATAATGAGAATACGGCACGGCGTACGGCAATAGGTACAAGTTAAATCTTCATTTAGTATTTTGTAGTTGCCACTTAATGTTTCAAAGTAGCAAAAGACTTTGATTACATTGGATCGGATTCCTTTGAAATAAAAACGGTCTCCAAATGACACCTTTAATACTTTAAAATGGAGCATTGTCAAGAGCGTCCGGTATGGTTACGGTAAGCTTAAATAATGAATTTAAATTACTATTCCGTTCTAAGCGTTTTTGTTATTGTAATTTTATTGTGTGTATCCATGGCACTTACGTCATAAGAAATCTTAGTAATGAGCTACGAGTGTGAGGCGTTATTATTCATTTATTTTATCTGGAGTATCTGGAGCCAGCAGAGTATATATTTAGGTGACCATCTAATTGTCGTTAAGATCTGCGAGCGTTGAACGTTTCGTTCCACTGTTCCTTTGGAGGACTTTATCAAAATTTTCAACTTTTGATAAAACTTTCAAAGCAACGCGCGGGTTATACACGGTTTTGTCGCATTGAAAGGCCCAACATTCGCAAAAGTTCACTACGTTTAAGTGCTTATTTCCTCGAGGGAATAACCCTCTCTCACTTCAGTAGGTTTACTTCACTGGTACACAGACATCTACGCAGGTTTTGCGTCACCAAAATTATTACGGTCCTGCTAAGCAGGAGCTTAGGTAGGAACCTAGTCTCAATAGTAGTTTTCATTAGATCCCACATGTGATTTTCCTAAGAGTAGGTAAGTTATGTATGAGTACCTACATTATCTTATCAACAACTGTATTCAACCATGTAAAATTCATAGTAAGAATATTTGATTAGGTATTTATTACGTATTTCGTAGTTTTACGGTTTCGTAATTTTTGTTTTTGTTTCGATCCTTTCAAATCTTCAGGAGGCTTGGTATTTTGAAACATTAAATATGAAAAATACTTAGCACACTTAGCGAAGCCTTTCGCGTTATATATACCTATTAGGTATTAGGTAAGAGATTAATTATGTATTCCGTCTATGCATAACTGAACACTCCCTTGATTGAAATTATAATTATCCCGGACTATAGTGGGTAACTATAGTAGTTTATGATGTGGGTAAGTAAAATTTTTTTTGCTTTTGATTAAATAACTAAATTTTAAAGACATACCCATTTATTTACGAATATTTCTACAAAGAATGATGAATTTTGATTTTGAAACCGAGTTTTAATATAGGTAAACGAGTTATAAGTTTAGTATAAGTACTTAGCTACGTACTCGAACCTACTAGAATTTAAATAGTTTTATAATAATAATAAAAGTTGTGATTGTAATAAGTTGATATTCATTATTAGAATCATAGAATTTAGGTTACCTACATGTTTTTATTATTGACATTTTGGATAGGTATTGAAATTATTTATTTAAGTGATTATATTATTTTAATTGAATGATTGATTGAGTTTACACTTTCAATTAGCTCCATTTGATACTGCTTATTACATTATTTCAAGCTGAAATAACGCTATCATTAAAATGTATTTTAATCTTAAATATAAAAATCGATGTAATGAATGATAGTATAAATTTATGTTTATTCTCTGATAGCAAGATTCATTTGCAGTTCTGATAGCAGTTTGAATCCCACACGCTCTATAAGAAATCCCAATGTTATATTACGACGAATACAGATATACATTTAGTAGGTACTATCGGTACAGTTTTAAAAAGTAACTTGTACCTACCAATTTCTTCGTTGTTCAGTTCATCGAAAGAAAATTCCATTATTATTCTTATTCTTCAATAAAGCGGTATAATCTTATTATACTCAAAGTGACATCCAAGGTTCAGAATTTTATCGTTAAAAAGTCGCTATTTCCCAGTAGATTGGACGACAATTTAATCTCTTCTCTACGGTAAAATAGATAAAATAAATTTATTAAATAGAAGCATAAATGTGCAACCTTAATAAAACGTTAAAGAAGATATACAACGCATAGATTGCACAGTCTATGCCAGTGTACGACATAGGTGCCTCCCCGAGCGAACAAGCTCTATCACCTTCGAAAAAACGGCTTTTAGGACGTCAGCGTTTTTGAAGTGGGTCAGTCATTGCGAAGCTGATCTAATTTGACTTAAAGAGAAGGAAATTCGCTGTGTATTCTGTGACGTGAAATTCTAACGAATTTTAAAATTGGTTTTAATTTCGTCTTCTGTGGACGTTTGAATTAGAATTAAAAGGAAGATAAGAACTAGCGATACGCTTTATGAAAGTAACTAGGTATACTATTACACTACTTTGCAAAAAAAACGGGCGGTTTTGATTTTTCAACATTATTCGTAATAATTTGATTTATAAGAGGTT
>DWAV01000084.1:0-30043 GCA_018231305.1 Noctuana lactifera
AAACCTAGCTGAAGTAGCAATTAGCCGCTTAGTGGAAAAAGATTATTTCAAAAAAGCGTTACGAAAGATACGATTAAGTCGCGGTGGACGCCAGAGGGCGTTGTGAATGGACTGTGGGCGGTTACTTACCGTAACCCTCGCCTTGCAGGAACAAGCGGAACGCCTCAGATATCTTGCCAGGTTGCTCTTCCAGCACCATACCGGAATCAGAGATCTGGATAAAAAAAATTGAATACTGAATTCATTATTATCGACCACCTTATCGCATCCGACATTAAGCACCAATCACGACATTAAGACCCACTTTATATTATAAAACACGAAACTGCGAGAGAGCAATGACACGAAATGTCCCTGCACCCTTATTTAGTACGGAAACAAGCGTGGCATCTTCAAACCAGTGTTGACAGTGCCCTGTTCTCAACAGTAACGCAAAACAGTTCAAAAAGTGACGTTTTCACAAGAAAAGTAACGATTATCAAGGTTATCGGATCATATTTACATGGAGAAGGGGAATCCCCCCTAAATCACTTCCCTCTGCTGAGATGCATGGTTTTTGAGATATTGAAGTATTAATAACGTAAAAGAAACGTAGAGGGGTCCAAAAGTAACGTTAAACGTTACAAAAGTAACGTTCTGGCAACGCTGTTTCAAACATTATAATGATTGGTTGAAAATAAATACTATGTAATATTAACTGAACAGCATCAATATTCTTTGTCACTTCACAACAATCAGCGAATCGCAATGTAGTCGCATAAGCCGCCGTGGTGTAGTTGTTACCACGCCAGTCCACCAATCAAAAGGTCCCGGGTTCGATCGCCGGCGAAGCAGAAATTTAAATGATTAATTTACATTTCTGTTCTCGATCTGGGTGTTTGTGTTCTTGTCTTTGTAAGTGTCCACGGCACCCACGACACAGGTAATCCTAATGTGGGGCTGTGAGTGTGAAGCGTTATTTATTTTATTTTTATTCATTGAAAGTGACTGTTTTATCGACATACATTATTATGTCCGGGCCGCGTTTTATATCTATGTCGATATCGTCTTAGTTCTGTTAACATTGTCATACCGAAGTATGTTGCAAACTCACTTATCTACATTCAAGTGGAATTCATACAATGTGAGCGAGTGAAGTTGTGTGTTGTAGTCTTCTTACATATAGATTACAATTCCAAGCTCACCTTCATCCAAGTAGAGTTGCTGGGCTGCAGGCGTCCATTGAAAGTGACGGTGTCATCGACATGAGGCGACAGGGCGCCAGTGATGTTCAAAACTGGTGGTTTGATGGTTCCAGTCTCGCGAGAGATGCCAAGGTCCGTGCGGCGAACATACGAGTCGATGAACATCGACAAATTTGTCGGATTCACGTTGCGAGTGAAGTACATGCGGTACATTTGGGCCAAGTCGTGGTTACGCTCCTCGGGGTACTGAAAACATTGAACGGGAATTTGTTTTGAGATACTTGACTGAATTAACAAGAAACTAATTGATGGGATCTCGTTACTGCGGGCCGTGAAACAGCGATAATCTTTGTTCATGAACATCACACGAAAAAAAAAATTATCTGTTTAAAATCCATTATTGTAAGAGTATATTCAAAAATAACAGAACATACTTTTTACAGTGGTTTCCCAGTCTTCATCGATCGTTAATTCGTTTTTATTTCGATGAACTGTACCCAGTTCTAGAAAGGTGTTTATGTAGTTTTACAAAATAATATTGTAAAAAATTATTTAGGTATTTACAATGAAAGACTAGGTCTGCATTGCATGCTCGCAGATGTCGCACGAATGCACAGCGGAGATGTATAAGTTTTATGGACGGCATGGCTTAGAAAATCGCTGTTTCTCGGCTTATTTTACGGGGGGAAAAGCATTACTTTTTACTTAACTTTGCGTTCTACACAGTAATAATACAGTGAAACTACCATAATCACCATAAAAGCAAGACTTTGTGTCGTAAATCAAATATAAACACCACAATACAAAAATAGTTACGACAAGCAATGCAAAAAAATATACGAGTAGCTCTATGCCTACCTAAAAAAATAAAATGAGGAAGAGTAATGTACATAATATTGTACCTACATTCGTTTAAATGTTTTTTTTATAAAAATATTGAATGGCTGATCTTTTGTGTTTAATCTCCATCAACATTTTTTAATCCAGGCACTAACGTGACTAAAGAAAGTAAAAATGAAAAGCACGAGCAACCAACATGCATGCTGTGATCCTGGGGTGCGTACCGACGGGGGGAGGATAGCTGCAAGTTATTTTTACAAGGGTATTTTCTGATTTGCCCCCCATGTACGTGATGTAAAATAATTTTATTTTGAAAAGTGCTGTTGTATGGACACAAATTTATATAAATCTATTATAGTGGATCGACTGCGTTAAGTTAAACCAAACAAATGTTTACGAGGTGGGGCGCCGAGCGATCGCCATAATTTATACTCTCGCACGGTGTCCAGTCAGATAATTAATTATGAGCTCGGGACAGTAATATATTCAACACTACTTTCCCTGGCTGATGATGGTTTTGAGCCAATTACAAAAAAAAACATATAATTATATTATATATACGTATATAACAAAAGACGCCACAGCAAAGTAATTTAACATCGCAAGCTAAACATGCACGTTTGGACATATACAAACAGCAAAGCAGTGCTATTAAAATACAGGTAATACATATACATTATGTCTTCCTAACGTTACAAAAAACTAATCTAATGTCTAATGTTTTTGTTTCATCTAAGATCCCTTTGACAAAAACTACCTACCAGTACCCCGTAAAAACTACACCGTCCGATGATTAAATGGAAACAATGTCACTGAACAGTGCATCCATTTAGTACTAAGATATTAATGTCAGTTCTTAATGAGGCACCAGTTTGCCCACCGCCGACGATTTGAAGATAGGTATTCCACAATATAACTGTTAAAAAAACTAATTTTAGGCGTTTATCATTATCATATTATTATGTATTTTTTCTTATATATAGGTATACTTGATGCAGTGAAGTTGTTTAGGAAAAACTCGCTAAGCGTCACTCGCTGATTTAAATGGTTGTTTTGGAATGCATGCTCATTAAGAGCTCGCAACGCAGAGGACGCCACAGAAAATTTATAAAAAAAATTTTGAATACATAAAAATAATTAAAATGTTTTAGACCAAAGTAAAAACATTACAAAATGTTTTGCAGTAGAAAATCGTTACTTTCAACCTGCACTTTTATATCGCTCAAATCGCAGGCGGTAAGGCTGGTGCGTTAAACCCATTTGTATATTTGCACTCGGCAATACCATCATGAACAATAACGTAGCAGAAAGTTTTGGTGAGACTTATCTGTGGTTGCTAATCGAAATATTCGAAATACATGAAATATTTCAATTCGAAAGTAAAGTTTTAGCCTCCCTTGCAACATTATCGAAGCTGTATGTATTACATAAGTTCAGTCTGATGTTAACTGCAAATGCTCTCATTTTAGGAAATAGGTCAAAGGAAGGCCGTACTACTGGAACAAAGTAGGTACTCGTAGTTTGAAAGGCTGGTGCATCTATTGGATATTTGACTGCTATTGGATAAAGTTAAGCTTCAACTTTTCTTTTAAAAATCACAGCGAAGAATAACGTTTTTCTGGTATATTCGGCTGCATTTATTTTATTTTATTCCACGATGCACTTTCTAAATTTTTCAGCCAGTTATTTAATGTATGGTCAATATAAGAAAGTTGCCAATAGAAACTTCACACTGTTTTTTATTACGTTACTCAGTTTAGTTACTAACTGACAATTTTTGTAATGACATCAGATCATTAAATTAATTTATATTTTGCAACTTCTATATTTCAGTGTAAAAGTTTACTGTTTCATGTATTTCATTCTAATGAGTTTTTATACATGGGTGCAGACGCTGGTCCTTAGAACAAAGTATTTAAAATTAGTTAAGTTAAAAATCAAGTAATTCATTTTAGAATTTTAATCTCGTCGGATAATTAAATTAAAACCATTCTATTGTTTTAATTAATCATCAATTTGTTAAAAACATCAACAAATTCATTTAAGGACGTATTTGGCGGTCTTCATTACTCGATCTAGAATTGTATGTATTTATATATTTACCCGTCCGAAGTGGTGCCACATGAGGTAGTCCAGCACACCCTGGGTCATGCCTCGCGAGCGAAGGGAACGCGAATTCATCTTCTGGTAGGCCCACTCGATCCAGCCCGCCTGGCTCGACGTGCAGTTGATCAGCGCAAGGGCGTCCACCTTATAGTACAACCACGTAGGGAATATTGCAACAGGGTCAATAATTGGTTTCCTGTTCTATTGTCTAGTAAGTTTCCAACTAGCAAGTCTATTGGGATATCGTATTTAATATATTTAATATCATAACCATTTTAATAATTTTATTTCACTTATAAATAGGTAGGTACCACCGCAAATTGTGAGATATATTGGAAATATAGGATATACATAATCGCGTATATAAATCGTCGCCATTATGCTATGGTACTTATAAATATTTAAATTCCGGCGCCACCCATCGTTTTTGTCGGAAACTCAATATTTTTGCTTCACGTTATTTTAAAACGAAGGTGGCTCTTTAGCCTAAAACCTATTGGAAAGTTAATGATTTTTTAGAACAGCCGAGGCTAAAAACAGTTAAAAAGAATTACAAAAACGTTAGATAAAATGTGAGCAAAGAGCTGCTTGTTTTGTTTATGCCCTATTTTTTATTTTTATTTCGGGAGAGGAGTTGGAAACTTAAGTGTTGCAAGTTATTTACTTTGTTAAAATAGTTTATATACTTACTACAACTTACATTTTACAGTTACTACAATCGGTAGTTGTTGAAAAATACGATAATATTATTTTCAAAATAAAAAAAATATTTCGAAAAAGAATGCTTTTGTACAGTAACTCAATAATTTACCAATAATATTTAATAATGTACTCAATAATTTGTGTGTGATAGTAATCTAAAATCTGGCAACATTTGTTTAACATCGGATAATACCTGTCTAAACGATTTTTATAAAATTAAAAAACAGGGTAAAGCTATTGTACTCATAGATAACTATACTAGGATGAGTTTCATTCATTCATTCATCTATCTGATGTGTTTCATTGTACTTTATAAATTGGAATAGCCCGCCTTGAATATAAATTTCTTTTTGTTCTATTTTAATGAGCTTCCTTGTTTGCCGTAATATATAGTGTTCGTTAGAGCATAAAAAATTGTTATAATGAATGAAAAAAATTTGTGAAATAAGATTTAAAACGTTGATATTGATAAGAACGATGACTTTCAGGTTGGAATATCCGGATATGAGGTATTATCACTCTCATGTCGACTTAAAAAATTGTATCCCAAAAGTGTTCAGTGTTGCATTGTTTAATGATATGTAATTAAAAAGTTTTATGTACCTATCAATTCGTTTACCTACTAAGTAATCAACTACGAGCATACGCGTGTATAAATTAGCATACATAACAAAATTTACGTCTTTAAAAATGCCATTGTAAACGTAGCAGGCACTTTTGTATTGACCAGTATATACCTATAGGCGAATGTGGCGGAACATATTATGACTCTCAATTATGTATCATAATATTCATATATTATTTTTTTTTAAATGCAGATTAAGGATATTTTTACTGTGTCCTAGTTTCGGTTTGTATGCCAGTCCGCAGCTACTGCAGTATGCACACGTAACCGCCACACGATTCCATTGAGTGCCTAGTGCACATGGTTAATTTTTAGGTCAGATCAATAAGGTCATGCACACCCTGTATTTACGTTCATTTATCTCCGTTCTACACTTCCGTTACACTTCTATTGGACA
This sequence comes from Noctuana lactifera, assembly GCA_018231305.1. NCBI lineage: Eukaryota > Metazoa > Arthropoda > Insecta > Lepidoptera > Hesperiidae > Noctuana > Noctuana lactifera. Next base: position 5,855 of record DWAV01000084.1, read on the forward strand.
ATATGGTAATTATCTTTGATGCCGTCTGAAAAATGGGTCACACATACGAAATAAGTAAAATGAATGTCTCGATTATTAAAAGTGACATTGAAACGTAAATATTCTAAGTTTAATACTAGCAACTCAGTTACTTTTAGGAAGTGTTGCAGTACGAAGTTTGTGCGACAGATCCAATTAGGCCATACCCTAGCGCTAGCTGCGAATCTTATTTGCTAAGATCGACGTAGTAAAGTCTGAGCTCCTCAAATATACAGAAGTTGACCTGGTTTCTTGCAATGACGTACGAGACGCCGTTTAAGAACAACTATGAATTCAAAAGTTTACAGTCGTCACCGTGCCAAACCCAATATCTACAATTTAACAGTTCACTTTAAAGTGAAAGACTGACGTCTCAAATTGGTAGTGAGCTCTACTGAGCATTTGATTTAGTACAATTTTACACTTGATTATTAGTCAAGCAACCTAATTTTCACATTTGTTATTTTTGGTTTTTGATTGGTTTCAATTTAAAACGGCCTTTGAACTTGCATTAACTTAACTGTTATGTTACATATGTTTTGGAACATATGGGTACCTACTATGAAATACTTATATGTAGGTATACAAAAACAATTAATAGAAATTTAATAAACAAACTTTACCTTTTGTGAATTTTGGAGAGCAAACCGGGCGAGGATATTGGCGCCTGCGCCCACGCCAAACCCGATGAACGACTTAATGCCGAAGTGGACCAGCACATAGTTCAGTTGATTGGCAAGCTCGTCCATTGTAGGGTAAACATAACTGAAAAAAAATCTCAGGTTATAAGACGATCAAACGTAGGCAGTATTCTAAACACGTCTCAATCAATACACAACCCGTCCTATACCTATTTCTATTTTGATATTAACCATGGTCCATGGTAGAACAAAATGAGCCAGATGTTTAAAGTTTGTTAGAGCAGTTCCGAGTTCATGATGAATGTTCTCATTACATTATTTGGGGGATGTATACAAAGTCCCTTCCTGAGTAGTGGGGAGACACCCGTGCATAGTAGTTGTAGTCAAGCATGCAAAATCAACAAAATATCTATCTTTTATACAGATTATTACAAAATAAAGTCCCCTAACCGTGTCTGTCTGAACGCGAAGAACTCAAAAACTACCAAACAGATTTTTGTTTTTCAGACGGAAATGGGATGGGATGACGGGCATAAGTTAGTTTTAAATATAGAGAGCATACGTAGGTGGTTTTGTGTAAGGAAGATATTATGTTAGTCGCGTACAGTTAGTACGGTTTTTGAATACGAGATTTCTCGGGCAGCCCAGGGCTCATTACTAAGTACGAGGACTGTACAAACACTCCATCGTGTCAAGTCAGTGTACCAGTACTCATAGAGTTCGTACATTGAACGATGTTACGTAATACTGCGGCAACAATCGAATCTGTGATCTTGCACTAACAAGTTCTACTTGACAGTAGGTACCTGCGCAACTACTTCACGTTTTACGTATATTCAGTACGCATCGATAATATCAGTAATAAATAATCGATATTATAAGTCAATTAACGCCCTAGTAATATTGTAACACATGTAAGAAACTGAAGTCAGTAAGTAGGTACCTAATGTGGACAAAATTGCATATTTTTGTTAAATGCATTAGTATTACACACTTACAGGCTGTCAAAAACAATCATAAAGGTGAATCAGTTTATCTCCATAGTTATCTAAGTCAATTTTAATTCAGTTGATGGATGTATTGTGCTATATGTAGTTCATATAATCATACATTAACAGCTCGACTCTGTTTTTTAGCGTGCATTTAATAGTGGCCCAAAATAAGTAAACAATTTTCCGGTGAGCGATTCCCTTATGACCTGGGCACATAAAGCGGGCCGACCAGACGTCGTAACTTACTAGCCAGCGCGCCGTCCTGTAGTAGCTGCCGACTCTATCGAGCGGGCGGCGGCGGTTACATAACACTGCGGTACGAAACACGACGCTGCTTTTATTCAGCTTTCTTACTAATAAACGACATTATTCAAATATTTGCTCTTAATAATAAAAATACCCAAAGTTCCGTTCAGGAAAATAAATCTCCATTGCCTCTTTTGATCTCCTAAAACATTTTTATTACGCATAACTTTAGAGTGTCCGTGGTCTAATAATATATAAATGATGGTATAATATCCATAGATTATAAATTTATACTTATTTAATTAAAAAAGAATAAGTTGAAATCATATAATACAATTTTTGTCGCACAATACTAGTACGTTAAATATTATTTTATCCAAGTCTAGGTTTCCGGAAAACTGTTTCGATATATCGGATATTGTATGTGACATTTTTGACATGCGCGCCCACCACTAGTTGAAAGCGGGCGCCAGACTGTCGCGACGCTGGCCTATTAATGCAGTTTATTCACCTACCCTCCGCAAGGAAAACAGTTTTTCGATTGCCGCTTCGTTTTATTGCTTATTGCCGCTTTATGGCATTGTAATCATAATAATTTATTAATAAAATTGTTAGTAGATAAGTAGTTAACTTATTTTTTTTTACGATGGATTTTGTGAAAAAATCGTCAACTGCCACAGGAAGCTAAACTATTATTTCTACCATCCAGTATAGCCAATCTAGCCCTACTTTCTCTTGATATAACATAAACACATCTACATTACAACATTTACAACGGAAGCCGTTAATTTTCTTTTCAACGTTAATTTATTTTCTATTTCACGATCAAATATCGGAGCGGAAATAGTTTCTAATAATACGACTTCCTAAATATTTTTAATGTCTTTATCTATTTCATCTTTTATCGAATACTAGTACATATTTAATGGAAAGATAAATTGTGAAGTAGGGTGTATAAAAACCTCCGGGATAGAGTGGCTTAATTGACGCTTTACCTGAAATTTATTCATAATTTTACCAGCTACTCCACTCATGAATTTTCGCTTCTCTACACTTCAAACTTCGAAGAGCTATTCAAACTTAATGAGCAGGTAATATTTTTGATAGGAACTTAATACTTCCTAATTACTTTGATTTTCTTTTTACCTAAGTAACAATTACCAAACCCAATTACGTCAAGTACCACGGTAAGGGTTACAGGTCAATATTTTATGTGCTAATACCAATAGAAAATAATATCGTAATAATGGTTAGTATGTAATTTTAAAAATAAATTGTTCTTCGTTAGGCTTATCAAGTAAATTAATCTAAATATTAATACGGGAAGAGAAAACACTGAATTTATTTACATCGGTCGAATTTTGACCCACCGGCATTAATCAGTAACGCTAGATTTTGTAGGTTGAAGGATCAGATACAGAACTATAAGTATTTACCATTAGGTACGAATTTACCATGAACCAACCTTGAACCTATTGTCTAATGCGGCTGCCATATCCTAATAATGTTTCACGGCCGTTGCTAAAAGCGAAGGCTGTTTCAAAGCGTACATTTCAGTCTTGATAAAATATTTGTAGGTATTGATTACATACATGATTTTATTGGAAGGACACACGACTACCTATATAAGTAGCAGGTACATGTATCGTGTTCGTGTTGGCGTTGTTGACACTCCCGTTGCTATGGATACGATTTTACCGCATTTACCATTCACTATATTATTCTGGTGCACCCCGGCTCTAATTGCGACAAACTGGCTAGCAGCGACCCAGACATCTTGCAAATGTTTTCAAATATATTGACTTTTAAATAGGTATACGGTTTTTCTTTTCTTTGTTAAATGTAAACAAAGTATTTTATAAATACAAATTTAGTATTTCCCATTCTATGAACGTATAATATATCTACGTACATTTCTGACTTATACTTGTAAGTTTTCCAATGAAATAAAGTATAAATAAAAATAAAATCTTAATAAAAATCCTTGCTTATATAAATAGGTACCTATATTCAATATTATTTTTATCTCCGTACAGAACAGTAGACACAATTTATTATAGACAGGACGTAATCATCTTAAGCATATTACCTACTACTCGTCAGATTCTGGGTTCACGAATTCTTATAAAGACGCTCTCTTCCAAGGTAGGTATTGTCACTAAGACTTATTGTTTAATACCCAGAATACCCCGATGGCACAGTCACAGGGAGTAACATCTTGCGTAACAGACTGTTATTATAATAACTAGTATTTTTACTAAGATCGATAAATACTTATCTACTTTAACTCTTATTTCTTTCGCTTCTTTGGATTAATAATCTACAATGACGAGAGGCGAAAACTTAAGCTGTGGGCTTGAGTAGATAAGCCCTCGTTAACTGGATTCTGAGAGAAGAGAACAGCTAAAGCACAGCCGTAATCCTAACAATCAATATTACTCTTTGATGTTTCATTTTCTTTAACCTAACTTTTCTTTAACTTTAACATTTCATTTAAATTCATTCACTCAATCAGTTGATTTTATTTATTAATCAACTGATATATATAAAATTTTATTGATTCTATATTATTACTAAAGCATAGGTGTATCAGAAAAGTACCAAATGTTATCGTGCAACTGTAAATTACAGCAAGATTGACAAAAAGTTTGATTTGATAGAAATTAAAATGAGCTTTTTATTTATTTTTTTATTTAAAATTTTATTTAATTTAAAATTTTATTTAATTTAAAATTTTTATTTAAGTTCAACTAAAGAAGAAAAAAGGAGTAGGTAAAAAATAACATTTTCTAAAAGTAGATATTAAAAGATTAATCACTAAAATAGCTTAGCAATACGCTACTGCTGATAATAATATTACAAAATGGAGTGCAAATATTAGAACAGAAAGGGCAAATTGTTGCCTAAATTAACGGTTACTTAAAAGAGAGATTCCATCGAGAACGGATGTTCCGGCGGCGGAATCTTAATGACTGTCGGGGCAACTCCCTTGCAACATTTATTTCGACCCCCGACCCCATCAGGACACGACAGACCACTGACAGGAAAAAAGAAACTCACAAACACAATGCCACTAGAGATAAATTGTTCATTCAAATTAATAATACTTTACAACTAAAACGTGTTAAATCATTTACAATGCTCAATTTCTGTTTATCAATATAATTTTTATCTTGAAAAACACATATATGACTGCTATGGTATGTCAATGAAGTGCTATGCCAATAATCTTATTCACTATCTAGTCAACCTCAAGAATTTTTTTCCTTGAATATGGAAAACTTTTGATCGTTTAATTATTATCTAGTTAATCAGTTGCAATTATTATCTCTGTAATAATTCGAATTTTGAATTCGTTTGAGTTCCCTGTACACAAACAACGTCATTTTGTATGTCAATCGCGTTGCTCCTAATAGGGGATTTGCTTTGCTGAGCGGCTCGTCATTAATCAGTCGCCGCTGCACAAGGGCATCCGATCCACTTCATTTTCAGAAAAAAAATATTTCATGCCGCATGTTCATTAGTTCAAAATGGCTAGTAGAACATCAGCATAATAAGACATAATTATGAGAAATTCGCCGTAAAGGAATTCTTCTAGAGAAAGTTCTTGAGTTTCGGTCGGGGAGGATGAATGCCGGAGATTACGGAGACGTTATTCGAGACGACCATTTCAGCCCACAACAACACCTCCACGTATGACCTCGGGAGTTCTCTCCTATTTGAGGTTTGACGTGGGTGTCCGAGGGTTGAAGTAACCATATCATAACACGTGGCCTGCATGCCCGTCTGATACTTATAATCGATAAAAAAATATATTATAATTGGGCCATGATACGCGACTTAATGACGTGACCGCACCAGTCCAATACGCGCTCTTGTCGCGAGGCATCTCGTTAACTATGTTATTGATAATATGAGTGAACCATTGTAACAGGTACCGTCTTGCAACAACCGCTGCCTAGGAATTGAAACATTCTCATTAAATTATAAAATTCAGATGAGATAAGATTAGGCCGACTTGTATGTAATAAAATTACATTTATCGTTTACTTCGACTTACGTGTACGCATTTCGTAATTTACCTAATGTGTCAACCTCAACAAACCTAAAACAAATTGGTAGAATTTAAGAGAGGGGTATTAACGATACCAAAAAATCTCGTCATCATCTAAAAAAAGGGCTTTTTAGTCACTTTAAATAGAAGTACATCTCTTATTTACTATAACCACGGATTTTTAAAGGCATAATCTACACAAAAATCAACTGTATAATCTATTGTCTAGAATCTTTATTTTCTTTGATTTGATGGTTGATGGATTTGATCATTGACACAAACCAGTCATTCCTTTCCAATGCGCCTAAACAAAATGATTGAACAAAATTGGAACCATTATGTTAGTTAGCAAATATGCTAACTAGAAATATCTATGGTCAAATAGATATGTCTTATTTAATACGAAAATCGTGTGTCGAACGCAGGTTTAGGGTTTCAAACACTCCGTTTCAGAAACTCAAATTTATTTGACATAGCTGTTAAAACACCTACGTGTTAGTTGAATTTTGATAAGCCTTTCAGAAACCAGTGCGGCGGTAAGTGAAGTGTTACAGAAAATTTCCGGTCGATAGCGCTTGCACTATTTTAAATCATATCTAAAATTCAGCCGATTTAGAAATGCCGGATTTAGTTTGATATTGGATAGTGGGATAGAAAGTAGACGGAAACTTGTCTAAACTAGAGGGATGGAATGGAAAGTTCGTTTTCTAACTCTACTACTTGACGCTGCTACGAGTAGGTAGGTACATACTGACTTTAAAATTATTACTAACTAATAAAATTAAATAATAATAACTTGAAGACGTTGCATGCCGAAAGTGACCCCAATAGTCCCAATACAGACAAATACGTGGTAAAGTTAATGTTTAGAGATATACTTCATTTAAATGCAGCCTATTTTTTTTAGCACCCTCTAGTGTAATGTAACATGGTCTGGTCACATATTCCTAACGGGGTACGTTTTCCATTTCAGCCTTCTATTTGATAAATTATTAATGGGCTATTCTGAAACATTTCTTTACCTAAAAAGGCAAGCACTTTAGAAAACGTCAACAGTTATTCCGTTAAAACTGTTAACATTTTGAAACGCAATGGGAGTGTCTTCATTGAACGACACGACGTACCGAACCCGACACGACATCAACAAGGTCATAATTCTTTGAAATTATACAACGACATAAAAGTTAAAAAAACATAGTAGGTACTTAACCTAAAAAAACATAAATAATAACTCATAATGTCGAGATTGGCGACAGTCTCAATAATTTGTCGATAAAGAAATCACGAAGTTACATCAAATGGTTTGCTTTAATCTATTCATTTTCAATAGATTACATGTTAATAAGTTGAAATTTTAATAAACCATTCAAATTTACAATAAAAGTGTTAGCAATTTTAAATAAATATATATTGCATCTTTAGTAAATATGTTCAAGGTATTTTAAATGTGCACTAGGTACAAGTAAAAATGTTGTGCTACAAAATGGTATAAATAAACCGATTGCCGCCGATCAGCTTCCATTCAAGAAATTCAGCAGTTTCGGAGATAAAATTTGCAATGGAATTTTCAAATAGAAAATGTCTCTTAAAATCGTGCAGTCCTTACTACATGAGAAATTCACCTAAATCAGTTTTTCATTCGATTGTAGAAAATGTTCTTGACAGAAAATGTTACTTGCATTTTGTATACCTACCCTGATGGGTAAACAAACCCAACAAAAATATGAACAGGAATTCATCACAGTGAATTTGAAAACTTCAATTAAGCGATCTGTTTAACAAGTCTTTGTAAAGTTCTTCTCTTCGTTTCTATTAAATTGAAAGGTGGAAGAATGACATGAGTTTTTATTATATAAAAATACATTGCCTATAAAATACATTACTCTGTCTGTGATAAGATGTGTCTTTCATCAAATTTTCGGGTCGTCTATTCAGTATGTAATTGTATTCATGTCAGAGATAAGTCCGGTATACAGTTGTGAAACGAATATCGAAAATCCGTAGAAATCGAATCAAATCCCGTTTCCGCCCGCGCTGGGGCACTCCCAGATGAAAGATCTATGATATCAGCGAGAAAATCAAAATTGATGTTTTGTTAAGAACTCCCGGAGAAGATATTTGGAATAAATGGAATAAATACAAAAAACATGACTCCACTGGAATAAATAGACTTGTGAATTTCAGCTATTACGAAATACGCTCATAGTTAAGTTCCCTAAAATAGTTTATAACATAATGATATATTCATGAAGGCTACTGGTGTTTGCCCGCCTGAAATTCTAAGGCCCCAAAAGTTTCAAAGGTTTGACTGCGCAATATTAGTCAAGAGCACAACATTACGTATTACGAGTATGTCTAACACAATTTTTGTCATTCACTGCAGAACCTAAAGATAAAAAAGCATATCGAAATACACCTACATCTAATCTCCTTCCTGTTTTTGTATGAATAAATAGAGGAATGTATCTATTTTGAAGTACTATTTGTATCGAGTGACGTCACGATACGGATGAGGATTATAAGGGTCATATAGATCTATTCCTTGTATAGATACAATTAAAAAAGGCGCCATGATAATATATTATGTCAAGACGTGAGCTGGCTTATTACGAACTCTTATTGCCATTCTGTTTACGTCAGTTAAAGTCAACCAGCGGTCTCGGGACACCTAAATTGATGAATGAGAAAGTCATGTCAATGTATTGACCAATGAGATACATGAGTTCTCTGAATAAACATCGTTGCCTACTGATATCAGTTCCGTATAGATATAAATAGAGATGAATTCCGTTAACTTTTTTGTTCAGGCGTTTGCTACGTACATACTATAAAATAAGGAACAGTAATAAATAGGAACCTAAGACGTTTATTTAAATGGTAATGCTTGGACGACGTCGGTAGCGCGTGCCGTTCAAAAAAATCAATACAACCCGCACGCCCTGAGTCACTCGCGCTCACAAGGACACCGGCTAAATAGTACCACCAAAGAAAATTGTTTCCACTTGTTAAATAACTCAAAAGTTATTTATTTAATGAACAATGACCCTAATCCAACAGAAAGTTACCTAACATCAAAGTGGCTGAAGTACCAATATTTGTTTGAACAACCTTTATAAATAACAATGTAAATGGTGAATAAGAATTTCTCGTAAATGACGAACTTTTTACTAAATTCTGTATTTAAATTTGATACTTTGAAAGCTTTTACATGAAACAAAATATATTCCGCTCTCAAACCTGATGATGATCCCTGAAAATCATCCCTGTCTGGAGACACCGCTAAATGTATGTAGGTTTGAGTCAGGTCATTGATCAACCCGTCAACGAAGACACTTTCTAGCGTTTACATAATATCCATGTAATTAAACCAGCTAGGAAAACACTTCCTGCGGAATGGTACTTGTTTGCAAAGTAACTACTCGTGCGTAGCGTAGGTACATTTAATTGCCCCTTTTCAAGCTTATGATGTTAATGACTGCAAAAGATTAAATTGTTAGTAGTATTACGGCGTGGGCTGTACAGTGGACACGCTATGTTGAGATTTTTATCACTGAAGGGTTAAAAAATTTCTTTAACGGGGTAAAACAATTTATTACTTTTATTTTTTTTTCTTTGTTAATTTATTCTTGTAATATCCAGACCAAAAATCCAAATAGTCGCTTAGCAAAGCATGTCTTCAAAGCTGTAATTTTAAACGGAAGCAGACAAGGAATTAAATTACCCCCTACTCTTCGTCAACCATTCGTATCTAGGTATAGTATAGGTGGGTAAATATTTATGTATATGAGAATCGCTAGTTGAATATTCTGAATAAAGTAACATGTTTTGTGTAAAGATTGCCTAAATGAAGATGGAGCAGCGCTTCTTTTATATTAAGACATTTGATTGTTCCCTTTTTTAGACCGTGCAATAACTTTTATCAAGTGCTTAAAACGTTAGATTGAAGGCAGCGAGTTCTGAAAATGAGAGATAGCGCCAAGACAATAGCAAACCACGGAAGTGTGAAATCTATTTGAGAGTCAATAATTAAATTGACTTATCTACTTATATAGTACAGAAAATACTTATCTACTTTTATAATATAATCCTTGGTTGGATATTAAATTTTTTATTTGTATGCGGCCATATATTTTGTATGTACTGTACACAAGCTTTTTAAATGCCATACAAGTTAGTATAAGAACACCTTCAAGCTTGTTTGTACTTCACACTCATAACTTAATACACGTAAGTTTTCGAAGTGAATTTCCTGCCCAAACAGATATTAACTGCGGCACTAAATAATGCACTCAGGTGGTGCCTAATACCATTGACTAAGTACTTGTATAATGTTTAACAAGTTAATTCCGAAGTGGGCAACCGAACTTAGTGCAGTTATCGTGGTTCGCCAGCAATGGGTACAAGTTTCCCGACATTGCTTTGTTCCGTGGCGGTCCCTCCGTTCATTTACAAGTGAACCGAACAAGTTTGTTTCGCGCATATAAAGTTCAAGCTGTTCAAGATGTATAAACTTTTAGCTATTTCGAAGACTGGAAAAGTGGAAGTTGTTTTTTCGTCCTACTGTATTCATGTTCAATTTTTGCCAAGCTTTCGACCGAAACTTGCGGATCCAAAGTTGCAAAACCGAGGAGAATGCGAAGAATCTAAATAATATAATATTTATTAGACCTTTAAGTTAACATTAGTAGTAAAAGTTTTATCCACACCTCGTCACCTTGTCGTGCCGGGGGACAATTGAATAAAAATAAATATAGCGGTCTCTCGGCGCTACGATGTTTGGATAGAAATAAAATACAAGTAGATACTAATATTAACTAAAAGGTCTTATAAGTATTATTTAATATTTTTTAGTTTTTTGTCCAGTCTTTTATAATTTCGCATTAAACTTTTGAATCGGGCTTTTTAAATTTTAATTTTTTTCATGCTATTTAAGTATACTCGTATAAATTAACAGTAGACATGCTACGATCTAAATACAACGAATAAAAACATATCACTAAATATAACATACTAAATATAACTTGATATACCTACTTAGATATAAAGTTTATTTTTAAAAGTATAAATGAAAATCCAGGCCATTTAAAAAGTAGCGTTTAAAACTTGCGAGTGTTCCATGTCTCTTGTCTCCTGTAAGTCTTGTGATTACATTGACAATGGCTGTCTCTTTAAATAGGACGGGGCGGTTGCTACGAGTAGGTAGGTATCTATAATGTGCAGTTGCAAGCGAGGCACGAACGAAGCTTTTAAGAGATTACTTCAGGTACCCATTAGTTCGTGTAAGCACTCTTGTGCCCTGACACTCGACAGGGCCGCATTAGGTAATGCTTTATGAATAGCATTCTGAACACTTGCTATTATAGACAAAATATAGAGAAGGGCCCCTCGAATACTTTTCCTTCATATAAAAAGTTGTACCTATTCTGTTTCTGCCGAGTAACTTTGCAATCCCTCTGCCTCGTTCAGCTCTCTCAAAACTATAGTATAAAGAGACAAGTAGAGTATAGTTGCCACGCTTGTTTCTGTACTAACGTCCGTGTAGAGGCATTTCTGTCAATTTTTCGCTCTCCCGGTCCTAATATGACGTGGTGGGCTTAATTAGAAGGCGACAGTGCAACTTTGCTCCAACCTTTCTATATTATGTCCGTCCTGGCTACATACCGAAATACTAGTAGCAGCACCACAGTGACCCGTTCCGGTTTCCAACGCGTACAATTAGGTCATTGGGCAATCATAGATTATTACATAATATTATTTATTTACAAATCTCTTAGATGGAGGACTCAATATTTATTTTAACAATAACAAAATTTTTAACATACTGAAATCGAATCGCGTTTTTGATAAACTATAAAAACTCGCACTTGGGGCCCAGGTCGAGACACGACACAAATATCTCGGGAATTTGCCATAAACGAGAGGCATCCGGCATTCTGTGTTATATTGTTTTATGCGACATTTATAGTCGTGACACCGTGTTTTTATGTTTTATCTGCCATTTACGCCCGTCTTCTTTTCGCTACGCCCTTTCGCTTTCAGAAGCACCTGACGTGAATTTTCCTGCCGCTGAACAGGGGTTGATATAAAAAGGTGAAAATATTTTTAAATGAGACGTGTATTTCATTTTTAGAGTTCCGCATCGCAAAGAACTTATTAATTAGCTGATAATAATATGTTCGACTTGCGTGTATAATCAGATACAAGGCAGTTTTTAAGTAACAGTAGTAATAATAATATGTAAGTACAAGATACAAAAAGATCTTTAATTCAAACACAAAGTATTGTCTACGCCGTGGTATACGAAGACTATACGTGGTATACGAAACTACAAGTGAACAATAATACACACCACATAACTATAATGCTACAGTGCTGTTATTATCAATCTGGTTGCCATTTATTATTCAAGTCGGTGCTAATCGTTCAATAACAGCTGCAATTGTGATTCCGTTTACACTTCTAAGCAGACTAGACAGCTCTTTTGGGAATAGCGCTGGGAAATGTTACATATTGAAATAGTATTTTTAATGCCTTTTATAAAATGATGTGAACGCAGGCAAAGTATTACTTTTGTGTTGCTAGGCCACTTTAATTTAAGGAATATGCACACTTCATATTTTTTAAACGAGCAGAGAATGTGCAGTAAACGTGATTAAGATGCTAGGTAAAAGCAATGCATTAGACAAGGTTTGCATGTATTTACATATATGATTGTCATCCATAATACCGGATAAGGACCAATCCGAAATCCGTACGGTCCATCGTATAAAAGAAATCATCGAAATTGGTTCACATTTACCTACATATTTTCTGTGAAGAAATATACAAAAAATCCCGATTCAAATTCAATTTGATTGATTAAGTATCTACCTCCTCAATTTTTTGAAGCCGGTTAAAAATAAAAGTTACTACCGAATTCACTGCCCAGTAGTATTCAAATCATATTTATACAAATTCCAATTGATACTATCTCTAGCGTCATAAAAACAGACGGAAACAACTTTGCTTAAAACCGTTAAAACAAAATCGATACTAATACGTAAGAGTTTATCGAAGAGTCCGGCAAAAATAAAACCGTATACCCTGGAATAAATAAAATTGAAGCCAACTGCCGTTTGAGCCAAAGACCTTTAATTTGTACTCGACTTTGCTTTTACTGGAGATAAGTAAAAAAGACAAGCCAATTACGGATTAGGTAGGTGTTTCTAATATAATTTACCGTTCTATTCTTATATTTACTTATTGGTTAAATAATTATTCCAATATATTTTCTAGCCTATAAATTGATGTTTAATCGGCCACTATTTGCATTATATGGCAGTTATTGAGTTTTGGAGAGGAAAGCAGAACAATTGGCACATATTTGAAGTGACCATATTTTACTCGAACTTCATCATCAGTTAACTTATTCAAGTAATTCTGTCTTTTTCTTTTTTCTTCTAAGACTTGTTTAAAAAGTAATATCATGATACGGAAACTATCCGTCGGATGACGACATCAACACAGGTGGAGTTGCGGGGCATCGGTCAATGTTTGATAAATCGAAATTTCCTTTTAACCATTTTGTTTACAATTTAGATGAAATAATAGGCTGGGTACTTACTCCTCGGGTAAGCTGGGTGCTCCTTCCTCTTGGCCCGGCGCGTTTACGTGGTACACGCAGAAGTTCTCCAGCAAGGCCCGCATATCCACGAAGTTAAAGAACGGTTGGAAGCAGACATCTGGAAAGATTGAATTTATGGTATATCCATTCCAAGCAGCCTTTTAAGCATTAAGAATTTATTTAGGAATCTGTGCTAATATTCATAGTAGATACATAAACGTAGAATACCAAAATCTGTAAAGAAAGAGAAAAGAAACAAGAAGAAACAAGAAAAAAAAAACCTACGTAGGTAGAGTTTGAAATTAAGAGAAATACAACATTCCCAAAAGAATATTGAAGGAAAAAATTTAAATAACTTTAGCTGTTGAACTTAAATACTTCTACTAATAATATAATCAAGACGTGATAAGATTCGATCGACGTTAGATCAAACATAACAGTACCACAACAAACAAAATACAAGATTTTAGTTTTGCACAAATACGGCGGAAGAATATAGATAGATAAGAGCTACTCGAGTATAACAATAAAGATAAGAAGTGTTCTCGGTTCTAAACATGAAAAGGTTATTGAAGAAAATCACAATTTCACGTGCCTCGACTGAATTTATTTTCTATAGGCACACTTTACGTCTATTTCATATTTCACAACTGCACGTCTTTTCTCAGAAAAATACCAAGCATAGCTCGCTCATACTGCCTCCTGAGATACGTGAAGCTTTAGAAATAGGCCACATAAAAGATCAAGGTTTGGGCGGTAGTGATGACACTTAGCCAGAACATCTTCTACATTTAATTAAGTTTCGTTAAGGTCCCTACAAAAATACCTAATCAGAAATGTTAAAATATTTAGTACAACAATATTAAAATATTTAGTTAAAAACGTCTTCAATATAATTTTAATATTTAAGATTAATATAATTTGTACTCGTACATTTTTGTTATAACTTTTATTCGAACTCAATAAATATGATAGTTAAGTTATACTTAAGTTTTTTTGCGTAAGAACCAATTTTGAATTACCTTTTTGATATACATTTAGTACCGTTCTTAGGTGGTTGGTTTAATTTTAATTTCACTGATATTAACTTAAACATTTGGGTTTTTCAGTCTTTAGGAGATAATTTTCAAAACTGAACAGGAAAATTATTATTAGGTTCATGGTAATTTCTGGTTACGAAACAAAAAAGTATGCATAAATTATTTTTGTTTTCCAAAGAACAACTGTGACGACTGTGACAACTGTGTGTGAAATACTGAAATGAATAAGGTAAATTAATTAATTTTCGATAAAACTCATTCATCACTTCACGGGGAAATGAAAATTTAATCTTTTTCAAAGTTACACAAGGAACATACGATTGTCATTACTCGTATTTTCATAACAGTGAAAGCAATCATAGCGTAAGCCTCTTGTTATTTATCTGAATTTGAAATATCACAATTACCTGCTGTCTCATTTCATTTTGTCGAGGAATCTCACTTGTAGTTTTAATAAGTTATTTATTTATTCCATTTTCACAGTATTTTCTGCCTGTATCAACTCTATTTAATCAATCTCTCCCGAATTTTGAGGAAAATTATATTGTTATTTTGTAACCAATCATGTTTATTTTGATACTTAAGAGTATTAATTTAATGATAGCCTCACTGCCCACTTATATAACCAATTTTGTTGGGAAGTACTTTTCCGACATCGTTACGAAACTCAAATAAAATACGAAAACTCGTCTCAAGCAGTCCTTTTCAAGTCCTTGAAACGCTGTACATAGCGCGGCTTGAAAGGAAAGATTAATTCCAGACAAGTCGCTGGAGCGTCCTAGAAAAATATTTTTTGAAAACCGCCAGCTAATAGTGAACTCTTTTCCTTTCATATCTGACACTTCAATGACAAAACGGTCGTGAGCAGGGACATCACCGCATCTTTATCACGTGTTAATCACAACAGAAGTTTATCTCTAAAAGGGATATGAATTATAATTTCAAGTTTAACTTTAAGTTTTCATGATATTCGTCGTGATACTAAAATAAAAATACTAGCAGCGATTCATTTTACTGAATATGAATATACATTAGGAAATTATTAGTAATTTGTTAATGTAAAATAACATTAAAGAAGTTCTCCTACGTGATCATGTCACATATTGTTTGAAACTTAATAATAATTAATTATATCTGCGAACTACATACGAGTACTATAAGCACACTTTACCGTAAAGTTTATGATCGCTTACTACTGTTAGAATGTATTGCTTATTTGTGTAGGTAGCATACGACCGCGGCTATCTTTTCAACATCACTCTGAATATTAATTACATTACACATAATAATTATACATTAAAATATATATATAATGTGTTTGTTGTTTATTTGATACATGATAAAATATTGTATAGATTGACTTTGTACATAACAGTTGCAGATGAGAATATTTTTTAGACCGTGATTATTCAACAGTCTGGATTTAGTATTAGTAATTTTATTTATTTAAACTGAATAGTGCCCAATGTAGGTTCTAGAAATAGTTCGCCGTTTGCCTGTGGATCTAACTGCGCAATCAGTTTCAAAGCAATTACCAGAGCAATTTCTTAAATCGTCGCATCTAGGGACGTGTTATGTGGGCTCACCTTGTACCATATTCTGACATCTAGTCTACCTACACTATTACCGTGTCAAGTGTAGTGTAAGGGGCAAGTAAAATGTTTTTATTTTGATTTACGATACTAAACACTTTTTGTAAGTAGGGGCACTAGGGGCATTTCGGATTAAGTCAACTACAAAAGTGAAGTGAGGACGTAATGAGGAATAATGTAAAGACGTTGCCGATCAATTTATACTTCGTAATTTTTTGACTTAAAACGTCTTTAAAATACTCCAAAACATACGGATGCCAGTTTAGAAAACTGGAGCGTTAACGAAAAAGTTTATCTAAGTATTCGTCAAAACCTTAATTCCGGACCTACTCCTTTAATATTCGTCTGAGCGATGAATTTATTGTGTCGTTTTCCAGCACATATAGTACACTTTAAACGTTACACTGTAAACCGTTGAAAATCAAGGTTTCGCCACTTTTGATTTAGCGTCATAGGTACTAGTCGGGCGCGGAAGATCCGTAATTCTTGAGACGATGTTGTGGGATTTGTTAAGATTAATGCAATAAAGTCACTAAATTTAAGATATTATAATTCTTTGTGAGTAACGAAGTGGTGAGAAAGCTGTAAACTATTATTGAGTAATCTCAGTGAGAGCTGAAAATACTAATTATGCTTATTATTTATCATTGGATAGAAAATTACGGAAACGAAGGAAGGAAAACTTTTCATGTTAAATCAACAGCTGTTAGTAATAACATAGCCGCACACCTAATTTTTAGCCGACTTCAAAAAGTAGACAGTTCTCAATACATAACACGAACGACGAACGTATTTGTTTCAATAACTAAACAAAAACTCAACGGACTTCAGCTAGCCATGCACCTAGTAGGTGGCATCCACCACAAATCTATCTGTAGTAATAAATTTGTCTATTTCCCATGTCGAAGAGCACTATCTTGCCTCGCGAGGAAGAGATTCCTATTAAGAACAAATATCCGTCCCTCGTATATGTGTCATCGAAATGGGCAGGTTATGTAGAGCAGGATATTATTCTGCCGCCGCCAAACAGAAGCAGGCACGATTTTCTCGTTCACTTACGAGAGTGAATACAAGTACAATATAGATAATATGTATGTAAGTAGGTACGATATAGATATTGGGTACAAAAAACATTTTTAAACCTCTATTTGATTCACTTAACAATTCATCATTCACACATTCAGGTGACAATATCATAAAGTTATATAATAAATACAGATAAAAGAAGCTATAACACCATTTAAACTGTTTGGCACATCAATTCGTGTTTGGCACATCAATGCGTAATTAAAGGTTGTAGAAGGGCATACGTCATAGCTAATGGCATTATCTACCAGTCTATTTCGGTGTTGGAGTAAAAATTGTAACTAAAAGTAAAAAAAAAGAATAAAAATATTCACGTGTCTTCGCTATAGTAAGGTGATTTAGCTGACGTAAGATGGTCGTCACTAACGAGCGGACCCGAACCTACTAATGAGATTTCACTTAATGATGCCGAAAGGCGTAAATGAAAATTGCTTCGGAAAAACGATATTGAACCCTCATCAAGTTCAAAATGTAGAAAAGAAATTATTCAAACGTCCTAATAAATACAAAAAAAATGTCTGTGTCCAATAATTTTTTACAAGCGTTGGTTTCTTTCCATCTACTCTATTATAATTACTTAGAAATGTATAATAATATATCATTCCCATATTACAGGAAAGTAATAAGTATAGTCTTAAGTCGTATCGGCGAAAACCAACAATCAATTTTATCTGTTCTATAAGTTGCGTGATCATCACTGACCAAAATACACAGGATGTTTTTGTAGGCTCAGCTCAAATTTCTATAACATTTAATTAAATTTACTGGGATAAGGCAATTGGTGCAGCAATGAAGAATGACAGTAAGAAGACCTACTACTTTACCTACTACCTTTACTATTACTCTTTATTTTAAACTGTTGAACATAAATTGCCAACGATATAAAAAAAACTTTTCATCTAGATGCTTACAACCAGTTTGTTAGTTTACACCACTCCAAAGAAAAAGTAAAAAGCTTTGAGGACTTTCAGATACTCGTACATACTACTCTTTAATGTCGAAATTGTTCAGAAATTAAGGGTAGCAGCGAAGCCCAATTAAAACTTTATGAGCATAATTTTGTTTCCCTGGGTGTTTTAATTTTAGAGACTGTGGTTGGAATTTTCGATGGGTTATAACATTACATTTTGTTATGACTTTGTGTGCCATAAAATGTAGGTATCTGAGTATGTAAAACCCGAGGGTGAATTTTTTACAATAAACAATTTATTAAAACAAAATTTGTCAATAATACCTACATCAACATCGACTTTCAAATTCGTACCCGAAAAATAAAAACGGAACCCTATTACTAAAACTGCTATCTCTCCGTACGGCTGTCACAGCCTGCAGGCATATGAAGACTAAAAAGTAGAAACTTATAATTTTCACAAAATATGTATTACAGTAATAAAGATAATTTTATTCAAGACTTTTTTTTCTCATCTACAGTTCAAATTCCTATTCTGAAATCAGTCGCGGACGAAGTCGCGGCTATAAGCTAATATCAGAATATATATTATATATTAGAAAAACAGTTTTTTAATTCTTTCAGTATCCAGTAGGCAAAGCAAGCCCTGGTCCGGTAGATCTGTGCTGTAGTCTAAAGTCAAACTTTCTATTATAAACAAAAGTATGTCAAGCCCTAAGCGCTATTTAATTCACAAAAAATAAAAACAAAGAGAATATGGCTCAAGACACGAAACGGCAAAGCTTTGAAGACAGCGACATCATTACGTGAAGGAGAAACATTCCATTAAATAATTGCAATTTCACTTTGAAATCTTCAAATTTATTTATTGCTTTTACAAAAGTTAAATAATATTTATTATGATTATTACTTACATATAATTATTGCTTTGTTTCGGAAAAGCTTTGTATCTCAAGTGTAGCCCTCGTATATGACTGTTTCGCTACACTTCCATATTAAAAGTTACCTTATAGCCTGAATACACCATTCAGGGAGCTACTCGTACATGACTAAGCACATAACATTGTGTTTTGTAAGGGTACTCTTAGTTTACAATGCACAAACTTGAGCATTAATCCGACGCTCCGAACTTGAAGATTAGTCATAAGTATTTTATTTAGTTAATATTACTCAAAATACCAATTTTAATGGTTTTCAAATTAGTGAAAATTTAAGATCCTAGTACTGTTTAAAATTTTATGAAACTTTATTGCCTACGACTTACGATAGAAGTAAAAAATGATGTACTTACAGTTTAATCCGAGATCATGGTAGGTGAAGATAGCTGGTTTGGAGCGGTCACCCTGTACAGCGACGACGATGTCCCCACGATCGGTGCGCACACGCACCTCTGTGCAGCCGCTGTCGCCACTGAACCGACGCGCCGACGGAAACTGCAGCTGGATGTTCTTCAGCTCGATGTCGTCCATGCTGTCAATTGGCAACAGGCTGGTGGAATAAACATACTCACATTATTGTAACTCTACAATTTCCCATGTTCAAAATTATTAATATGTGAATACATATTGATTAACAGTAGGTATGTGTTTTAGCGTTTTATGAAGGTACCAGGCAGGTAGGTATGCAGGTATACTTGATTTAGATTAAATTCCTACTTTCTACTATCATTATATATTAAAATGAGAATAAAGAAAAATACTTTACTACTTTACTTTAGTTTTACAAGAAAAAAATACATACATATAACGATCAGTTTAATTATAATGATTAAAACATTATAAAGTGTCTAGTATGTAGGGTACGTAAAGTCCGGACATAAGCGAGCGAACGTAGGTATTGCTATCATAGTATAAATTCTCTCCATATAAGCATTGTTCTCGCTTCACATTCCTTTTATATTGATGCACTCCTTTTGTATTGAAATATTCGTGAGGCGCTTCGAATTTCACAGCGCACAATAAGGGGCTAGCATCTAGAATTCTAGATCTATACCATATTTGATATGAGTTTTCAAAGAATTATTTTGCTTTGTTGTGTCATCGCAATAAAAGGAGGTTGTTCTCATTTTATTGTTCTGTAAATTCATTTAATAGTTTACCCACATATGGGAACCACCATTAACCACTTGAGTCTCAAAAAGAGGTTCAGAATAAATCATGTAATGTATAAAATTTATTTATATATATATATATATAACTATTATTAGAATATTACGCTTTTTGTTGTTGAAGCGCACCAGCGCCTGAACCTGAACAGCGCAAATTAGTAACTGTAGATCAAATAAAATTTGGCAAAAGTGTACCTACTACAATTTGACATCTAGCAGAAATGTACCAAGTTACATCTACTAGAACACTACCCCACTTAAACCACTGATATACGCAGATTTACTGACGTCATAGCACTTTAAGGACAGATTTTATCCGACGACAGAAAAGAATACCTGCTGTAACAAAGACCCGAGTAAAATTACATAAGACCTAACCTACTTTGCATACTCACCGGGCGAAGTTTTATGTCAAGAACTCTTATACATAGCCCAATCGATCAGATATTTTCTGTGTTGTCCGTGGAACAATGTCTTGTGTTTGCAATCCCTGGATCGTCGTTGTCGTAACTGCGTGACGTTAAAAATATAGAGGGATCTTATTTCTAACTATTTTATGTACCTATGTAGATTTTGTTATTTGTTTAATAATGGCTTTGTAATTCGATAAAGTTACATTTACATATCCATAGATAAGTTATGCTTTTTACCACGAAACATTTACCTTGAATTCTTACCCAGGCAAATATGATGAATCATATTATAAACTAGAATTATTTACTACGTTGATTTGTTTAGAGGTAGCAGATTTGACTGATTTTTAAATAACACAATTATTGTACATATGGAAAGCTCGTTATTTTAGTGGTTAAAAATGAACTGCCTTAAAAACTATTCTCTTGCATCACCGAAGGATGTTTTCCACGACGTCGCGCGAATGCAACGTCAGGGATCTTATAATGTAGGTAATTTAAACATTAAATTAAATACTGCTTTGGAGGTCAGTGCTGGTTGTATAACTACGTACATATAATTTCTGTACTTAATAATTCAGTATCAGATCTCTGCACAGATAGAACATACGTTAACACTGTATTTAGTCCCGCGAGATTATATCTGCGTAGGTACTTTGAAGAACATGATGTTATACCAACAAATATTATTTAACTAGCGTGTATCACTACATAGTATAAAACAAAGTCGCTTTCTCTGTCCCTATATCCCTATGTATTCTTAAATCTTTAAAACTACGCAACGGATTTTGATGCGGTTTTGATACGCACAGTTTTTCTGTAGTGTATTTAGTATCAGCATTTCACCCGTGTGAAGTCGGGGCGGGTCGCTAGTATAGACTAAAAGGTATGATGACTGTATGAAATTTATCCCGGATTTAATCTTATTATTATTCCATTATCGAGTAGGATCAAAATGTTTCCGGTTTCAAAATCAGTTCCAAAGTTATATTCAATTTAAGTTAAAATGTATTTCAAGTACTCATTGATTTAAGTAAATCTATGTGTGTACTGACAATAATAAGAATCCTCAATTTCTAGTCAATGAGACGAGTGAAATTACCAATCGTACGATACTCCACAACTACACAATGTTATTTGTGTCCGCTTAGTGTAGTTGTCTAGACTTGATCACGGCTACCTTGGATTTTAAATTGTTTTATGGTGTACTGTATTCTACAGTCAAGAACTTACATAATAATATATATACAAATATTGAATGTTGGAAAATCTTATTCACCATTTTGTGACTGCTGCCATTTTGGATTTACAATGATTCTGAGTTTGCGCTTGTCGATAGTATACGAACCGTTTGAACCATCCGAACGATCTACCCCAAGCCGCAATTAAGGATCGTCGTTAAAAAAAAGCGAAATGAAGATTCCATATTATAGGTACACTTTTTCGTTACGCTTCGACTTTCTATAATAATCTATGATGTCATACACATGTCTCAAAACCTTTATTTAAATTCATTTAAATTTAACGCTTTTATATGCGTCGAATGGCTATAATCCGAGGAAAATTCGAATCCACGTCAATTCATATCAGCATATTATTTTCACATGCAAAACTGTCACTTCGATGAGCGTGAAAATAGCGTGAAACGAAAGTTAACATCCAATATCATAAGCGTAGACATAAGCTGTCAACTCCACCAATAAACTTATAAATATGCATAAATCGGAAATTAAAATACAATTATGAATAATTTACATTAAATCTTTACTTTATCTTATTATAATAATCACGGCTTGTGATGCAAATATTCGATTCATAAATCAGAGGTTAATTTTTATGTAACTACGAGTAGTTGTGGTCTTCAACTTTATAGAATAAGTTCCTTTTAGGGATATAAATTAATTTATAATGATATTTACTTATTTATTACAACTTTGCGGCGGACGTAATGGTATAGGTAAGCATTCTCTACCGGTCAACCTGACTCAACCTTTAAGCGAAGCAGATAAAACATCGAAAGGCGACATTTTAATACAACAATAAAGATATAAGTTAATATTAAAATAACAGAAAGAAAATTATTATGGGTGCAACAAGATTCAAAATAACTATGAAAGTAATAATAAGTAACTATCATAATAGTCAATAAATATAAATATAAGGAGAAAGAAAATTAATTTATACGAGCATAGGTTATGCCAGGAAGCGGTTGATGGTGGAATCACTTTCGTTATAAAGTGTTTCTGCTACTCCGTTTTCATAGTTCAACTGAAAGCGTATTCTAAAGCTGAATAGCGTGAACTACAAAAGAGTTAGATATGAATGTGAAAGCTGAATGACTGAATCGGAATGGACAAAAGAAGAGATTTAGAGAAACGTGAATGACGCTCGTGGGAGTCACAAAGAAACTTTTGTTTTCAAATATCCTGAGGATTTACTAGTGGGGGTTTTGGTGTGAAAATATCTCACATAATCCACACAATACAAAACGTAAAGTAAAATAAATTATTACTGTAGTGTATAAGTACACTCCAAGTCTGAATAAATATTTTTAACTAGTTAGATAGTTTTAATCAGTTCTGCTGTAATAATTTCTGTCTTATTTGAATGAAAAACATCTATAATGGCTAGAGGGTATAAAAAATATCTATATTTATCACTTTTGCTATAGAATATTATAATATACAACACTTCATACAATCAGACCTGAAATTGTTCACTGACAGGCAGTCGCTGCAATGTAGGTCAGGACCAAAATAATTCTCATCCTCAACGTCCTTTTGGTGCAGTGGTTAGTGACTCTGATTGCTATTCAAGAGGACTTGTTTCCCACCCAGCATTAATGTAAGTGTGATTTTTTTCTATATGTAAAAATATCTATTATAACGTACATAAGAAACCTCTTGGTACCAATTAAGTGATAGCCATAGAATGGGATCTCCATAATTCAGGATCCACATATTTTATTTTACAGCTGTGTGCTTATGGACTGGATGGACGACATGACATGCTTCGAAGACGTTTTCGTGCACTTTATTTAAGTCACTGGGCAAGTCAATGTCGTACCGCTCTGCGATCAGTCTTTTAATTAAGACTATTGTGTAACGTTCTGATTTGTCGAAAAAAGAAGAAAATATTTTCTTCGACAATACTTCGATTTTTCTTAAGTTTCATCGGCAAGCCTTCAAAAGGAAAGACTATTAGGTATGCCGACCGACTTTTTCTTTCGAGTTCAAAGTAGTACATTCAGGTTTCGTAACCTGTGTCGATATAATAGACAGCCATTGAATTTTCCCCATTAAACTTATTATCATTTTACGGTACCACTCAACACGCAGTCGTTTTTGTCTTCCGTTCCGTTCTAAACCTTCATATGCACATGTAAATGATTTTCGAATCTACTTTTTTATTTCTTTTTTTTGTTATTCTTATGGTACAAAATCAACATTGAAAACTGCAGCTAAAAAAGTTTGGAAACCGGGTGACT
>DWAV01000085.1:0-29929 GCA_018231305.1 Noctuana lactifera
ACCCATCCCGGTACAGGTGTGTATCGCAAGATATCGTGTTACGTCTATTGTGGATCGCGATCGAACTTTTCCGGTCGGAACTGGGTAGCACGCCCATATCACGGCCCTTTGTGCAATCCATTAATTGGCCTTTCCTTTCAATATCTCTCTGCTAAGACGAAAAAACTAAAAAACGCGCCCCGAATATTGTAGCCCAGTACACATACATCCGTTTGTAAGCATTGTAAGGTCTGTGTACAAACTGAAACGTGATATTTTCGTAAACGATTTGTAAGTAAACAGTAGGGCGGGACAGGAAACTTAACTTGTTGCTTCTGACTGATCATTTGGCGAACTCACGTGTACTTTGCGAGTATCGTATGTCATCTGTTTCTAGGTAGCTACGAGTATGTATGGATATCGCAGGTGCAACTGTTTATATACTTGCATACGGTCTAATGTACTACGATACTAGTTAAAGCAAAGTTTGCGTTCTGATGATAATGCAATGTTTATACATATTATGTAGATGCGTACAGCATACGAGTAGCTTTGTTTAAAGCATTTTCTTGTAAGCAAACATTAATAACATGGCGACCCGTGTGGTGTAGTGGTTACCACGCCAGTCTACCAATCGAAGGGTCCCGGGTTCGATTCCCGGCGGGGCAGAATTTTAAATGATGAATTTAGATTTCTGTTCTCGGTCTGGGTGTTTGTGTACTTGTCTTTGTACGTGTCCGCGGCACCCACGACACAGGGAATCCTAATGTGGGGCTGTGAGTGTGAAGCGTTATTTATTTATTTTTTATTTTATTTATAAGCATCTTTATGGTACTTTACCAACTACTAATCGATTCGTTTCTGTTACATAACACACACATAAGTCAGTAAAGTAATCTTTTGTTCTTAATGTTCACGGTGTTCCACGTTAAAGAAACATTTTTACGAGCGAACGTTATTCAACGCGAGATTACTAACTTTTAAGTACAAAATTAGACTAACTCCCCTCAATATTTTATGTCAACTCAAAAAACAATTTGTAAGTCACTAAAAGGGAGTGAAGTGTCGGCTATTTATTTAACGGAACAAATCCCTACTGTCTTGCTTGAGACTTGAGCGTGATGTTCAGGTAAAGGGAATATTTTTTCGAATCATGTCTGCGGCGGCGTGCGTGAGGGACGAAGTCGGTATCGGATTATTATTTCTGTAACATCTGCGTGTGTAACTCTAACTAGATACTAATAGATAACCGCGGATGTTTTTTATGCGATTGTGTTTTTTAATCTATTGTTCGCGGACCAAATGCGCTTTTTATTTATAGGGGTCTGTTGAAAGGATCGCGTCGCGGGGAGCACGCAGCGCATGGCACAATATACGATATGAATGATCGTGTGCACTTGTGACCACTTGTTATTAATTGAATTTTTTATTACTGCGACAAGTGTAACATGTTTGTATCAAAACACTTCATTTTGTAACATTTGCATTGTACACAAATGTTGTTTTCTTACGTTATGGTTCTAACATTACAACAACAAATTATTATTATCTTATATAACTATATATTTTTCACATCATACACATATTTTTATATAGAACGTTATATAACACTAACTTGAATACATTTTAAAAGACCCCACTGACCCATTTCTCTACATAAAAGCAAAATATACATCCGCAAAATGAAATCCACTAGGTTAAAAAGTACTTTGTCATTCAGAACAACTCTTAATCACATTTGAAAGCAATAGTACGCCCCCGAACTCCCAATAAGTTACCGCTAATTACGTAATTCAAGGGCCGTGACCGAAATAAAAAATCTAGAATAACTCGCAGGAGCATTGTGGCGGCGAAACGCAAAGGGAATGAGACCGCGAGGGACCTCTGTTGGGCTCAGGACAGGAAATCTATGGAGACGTAAGGGAAGAGGCTACAGAACAAAAATATTGGGTAACAACAGCTTAAAATTAAATTTCAGAAAGCGATCAAACGAAACAATACATGATAATATATTGAAAATTAATCGATTATAATATTTCTACGTCGCAATAATTACAAAAAAATATTACTAGTCATGCTATAATAACTGTACACAATAAGTTTACTTGTATGTTACTACAAAATTGTATACAAGACCAAATTTATAAAATAACAAACGTATTTTATTCAATTATAATTTAATTTTGTTTATTTTTTAAACACACTTTGGGACAGGTTAAGTTGATGTTAATAAAGTTCGGCCTACTCCTTGCAACCGCTGTCATTTCTCGCCGGAGCCAATTTTAACGAACTAAGCATTGTGCGCCAGTACACTGCTCCCGGGACCCGCTAATCACCATATTCAATTCTATCCACTTAATATTTTTTGTGTCAACCGCGGCCCCAGTACACACATATGTCGGATTTTGGAAAATAAAATCTATTGTGGCTACACTTGTGATAGACACGATATCTTTTTATGTTGTACCTATAAACAATAGATTTTTTACTGAATATTTTCAATATTAAGAATAATACAATACAAAACTATGTACATAATAAATTAATCAATAACATACGAAAAAGTTTACTTGCCTTAAAAAGTAAATTACATACAGTACATAAAATGTTACTTAGTGTATTAATATTTTACTCTTCTGTGCTTTCCATAGACTATTATCTAGGAAGTACAGCGTTTTATAATCTTTAGTTAAGTAAGATATAATATTAATTTAAATTAAGTCAAGCTTAGTATCACTTTTCTATTACACGAAAGGTCCTCGAGCAGCTCGTCACGTCAAGAACACAAAATAAAAACTCCGTCATAATCACATTAAATTCCGACTGAAAGCAAAGCGCAGTTCACTAGTTTTTGTTCATTATGTTCATTATGCCCGCACTACACGTTGCGTAGATGGGCAGATTATGTTCGAGCATGATGTACAACCAGCGAACATGTCTCGCCCGACCTCAATTAGCTGCAATATGGACATGATGCAGTACTTGCGTTTCTAACGACCCCGTGGCCATCACGTTCTATAGCCGAACCGGCGACTAATTGCAATACCGTGAGTGATGTGTACGGAATTTTTAAGACAAGCAAACATGTCGACAAGCTCTGTTTGATTATGCAGATTGTAATATAGATGGATGTGGAGATAAAATTAATTAAATGTTATACCAAACTAAGGATATAAACTGACTAGGTATGTGTTTAAGGTAGAGGTATAAATGTTTAATTTGTAGATTTAAAATAGAAAATGTGGCGTGTATATTGTTATACTTGACGATACGAACTCGTGTATAGATAATAAAATATCCGTACCCATTAAAAAAGCCTTTCTGACTCATCAACTCCAACTTATATCCGTCTTAGCACGTTTTAAAGTATTATCAGCAAAACTCTTTTCTTATCCTGCCGCAATCGCATTCCTCTTAGTGCAACTAAAAGGAGCATAAAAACTGAACGCGAGGATTTGTATGAGTAATGGCCCGCAGATGTTTCGAAACTTTCGGATGTTACAAACGGAAAATCAAAAATAGAAATTAGGGGTTAGATACGCGCCCTTAAAGATGGTAATTAAATAGTATACGTTA
This sequence comes from Noctuana lactifera, assembly GCA_018231305.1. Classification (NCBI taxonomy): domain Eukaryota; kingdom Metazoa; phylum Arthropoda; class Insecta; order Lepidoptera; family Hesperiidae; genus Noctuana; species Noctuana lactifera. The sequence goes on from DWAV01000085.1 coordinate 3,556, forward strand.
TCGTTTGATCGCACCACCCAGGTAACGCTGGCTGGTTGGTTAGCTCGCGGTAGTTCCGCGGATGCAATTAAATTTCGTTTTTTTTTAAAAAAACTTTGATGTCTTCGAATTATTTTGTTTGTACTGTTACCATATTTTATTTTAACAAAAAAAATTGTAGTGAACATTTTTTACTGATCTACATACGCGTGGAACCGGCACTAAATAAAGCATTTCCTAGCTTTCCACATACATTAAACCCACCATTACATTATCTAAAAAAACTATAATTTCCTATGACCTGCTTGCATTTCTACTCAAACGCTTGAAGTTCCCAGGAAATGGAAAAAACGGACCTCATTACAATGAACATATGCGTTACATTCTTCGCCGTTAGCGCTATCCCCTGGCGAATTTAAATTTGTAATTCTTATATCTTCCTCCTACCAATAAATGTAGTGGGTTTATAAAAAACTAACTCCTCCCACCGACGGAAGCAGCTGCAGTCCTAATAATTACTCCGGTGCGCATTGGATACCTTTGCACGTGACTCAGTGGTATGGTGCCCTGACGTAAATAAATAAAATTAAAAGTCACCTTGAGTATTCCGAGTCTTGCTACTTTATCTTGATTAAACAATTTCATGTGGCACCGCGCAGGGTGCTACTAGAAGCGATACAAAGCAACTCTTGCTTAAGATGTTTTATTATTACATCACAATAAGTACGCGACTAACTACGTACCTTTTTAGTTTTACAAAATCTGAGCTGATAAATTTTTCCATATCAATTGGACGAAATTAACCCATTTTTGAATGACTCTACAACGATAAGACTACGAGTATAATATGACATGTATTCTCTAGTTCACTAATAATAATAATTACAGCTGCCTTAAATTTTCAGGCAGCATCCTGGTATAATAATTTCATTCATTAATTACGGGTTGACATAGTACCTACATGTAAATATGGTAAGTGTATATAATACAGTAAATAAATACAACGTTTAATACGTAGGTACCTATGTTATCAACTGCTTGTACGATACGAGTTCGTAGGTATATTGTTTCTGAGAATATTTTTACTTTAATGACTGGCGTAAACAAGTTTTTGTCAAGTTAAACAGTGAATTAAATAATTATGTCCTTTGTATTTAAGTAACTGAATACAATATTTAATTAAAAACAATGCAAGTACATTATATAATTATTTTAATGATACGTTTTACATTATTTATAATATTTAATGTTCTTTATTTTTGAAATTCGCATAAAAATTATTTAATTTTTTCTGTAGTTATCAGTTGTGGTTATTATCATTAAGCACATACCTATATTCTAAAATTGAACGTTAGTCGCTAAAATCTTAGCGAGAAGATATTTTGAAGAACTCCATCAGATCTACTAAATATAAAATATAATCTATAATTTTAATAGCAAGAAGTAGGTCAGCTATAAACGTAGTCGTCTAAAATTTAACTACATTCATATTTCTAATATGAATACAGTTATGACAAGAGCTAATGAATATATTATTTGTTTATAAAGCTGCACCGGAAGGGTTTTATTATGGGATCTCCTACGCATAACACAGTTGTATGTTAAGTGGGTTTACGACAGGCGATTGATATTTTTCGCTAAAGAATAAGTAAATTGAATGAACAACCAGCTTCATTTAGTTTTGTCAAACAATTATGCCTTATTTTCTACAAAAGAGTAGTATTAATTCTAATTCAAGTAAATTCAGTCATAATTTAGGCACAAATCATGAAAGTATTGAATTCATTTATTTTGCTCGATAAGGTAAGGTTCGTTTATGAAGCGATTTCGGTTATTATAAAGGTCTCTTTATCTAACACAAATATAAAAAGTATCTATAAAATTAGTTTAATTAATTCAGAAATTAACCGGATGGTTTTGAAGTTGATTAATTTTCAAAATATTTAAATGAAATAAATCAATCAAAGTTTTATAGGACCGAAGTCTTAATTTTTTCAATACGGTTCTCACGCTTTTGGTACCGCTGAGTTATAGGTAACTACAGTTTATTTCAAAATAAAATCATTACCAGACTAATATATACCAGACCAATATACAGTTTGTCCTATGTTACCCAATGTAAATGTAAATTATATCATAAAAGATAGGAAGAAGAGTTAAACCCGTAGAGATTTACGACAAAAACATGGCTGTTAGGTATTTCGGCAATAAACTTGCTTATGTAAAGCAAGTAATGTGTTACCAGAGAGGTAATAAAACTGAGCTTTGGAAATGATGAAGTTTTCGACTGAATAGTTCCCTGTGATGAACTAGCAAAATATGCAAAAAGCCAGTAAAATTTTATTACGCCATTTTCATAAGAGCTGCCATCAACACTTTCGTAATAAACCTGTCCGGGGACCGATAACATCACAATCTCGACTTTAACCAAAAGCTAAAAGGCCGTTTATAGGGACATAAACGTTTATAGAATCATAAAGCAGAACCAATCTATTGTTTCGAGGCAGCCTACGCCTTGCGACGACATAACTAATCGAGCTATTCCGCTTTTTGTCCCCACCGGACACATAATCAATTGTCACCTCGAGTTCGAATATTTTCCACCGAAGGTCTCGATGTCTCACATCCATTTAGAACAGGTTTCGGATGGTGTGTCGTCTATAAACGATCGGGTATCGTGTTGCACTGGAAAAAAGGTGATGAGTGGACGAAGAGGAAAAGTGTTGGCGCGAATGGATGGAACAAGCGCACAACACGGGACTACGAGATGGACACGATTTAGACCCGACCGTGAACACAGCAACATTCGACATCCAGCTATCTGTCCGGATCATGTTACAAAACACAAATTAAGCTATTTATTGTACATGCCGCATTAGAGGGAATTTGCTAAATAAACTTTAATCGAATTTTATACGTCATTTAACTAACAGATCACCGCTCGATTTGTGTAGTTACAAAGGTTGGGAAAGAGTAACGGATGAGGTGCGAACACATTGATCATTTAAGTATTGATTAGCTTCAATAGGTGCAATCGATTCGATCGAATTGATGTATTGCTTCGATTTCTTTACGTCATATGTCACAATTGATTAATTCGAACTGCTTGTTTTCGATAAAGGCCGTATCTTTAACACCATGTTTCTAAACAACTGACTTTCTATTACCTATTGTTTTTCGTCAGGAGATCGTCATTATTTCACGGAAACAACTTTAAAAAAAAAATTTACTACAACTTGATCCTACTCCAATAAACCATTGTATAATCAGCTGTTAATATTGTTTTCGTAACGCCGTTTGTCAGGTAGCTCACTAGAAACCATCATAATAAGTATGTCAGACTCCAATCATGAGCTCAATGAATTTGCTCTTGTCATAATGTTGAAACGCTATGACTATGATACATAGTTCTTTGTAACGGCAAAATCAATCTGTGGCTGGGCCTACCACCTCTCAAATACGATGAGACAGTGCAGTGCAATCAAAAGTCAATTAAAGCGGTGTTTATTCATCCTCTCGCGGTCCGACGATGATTTATAGTTTCGCAGCGGGCTCTCGGCGCGAGCGCACTGTCGCGGCCGCTTTTTAAAATTAAAACCTTTCGACCACGGAGTGATCTTATCCTGCTCGATCAATTTAGATAAAATAAATATTTATACATTCGAATGTGGATGGGTGAATAAAGCGATTCAGTAAATTGATTATGTCTATGAAAGGTTTCTTTCCACTCTTGCCGTTTGAGCTTCGATTATTCGATACTCATTGCAATAAAACCATAGACGATAAGATAAATCTAAGAATGTTCATTCTCATTCAACTGAATCAGATAAAAATAACACTGTAAATGTAAAGTGTGAACTGTGAACAATTTAAGCGAGAAAAATTGTTTTATTGCTATTTATCCTGTTATGTAATGTAAAAATTAATTACTTAATATGTTTAGTTAAAAAAGGAAATGATAAACGTATCAAAAGTTAATTAAATAAGGAGACTAGAAATATTTGGTTTGAATAATAAATTTTATTTTTGTTTTAAATGAAACATGTGTGTAGTGTTTGTAAGGACTAATAAGAATGATAATTAAAAATCAATTAGTAGACAAAAATATTAATTTATTCATACTCTGCGTTTGGAAGCGTAATAAATACGTTTTTGTTTATGTTCTAGCTAAAAATTACATCACAAATTATATACTTATACTTAGAAATAGCTATTTACAATTGACTAGGGTACAATTCAGTTCTTCGACAGCTTTATCTTAATTAATTTATATACATCCATACTTACATACAGTTATTTTATATTACACATCTCACTTCATATCTTTATGAACATAAGTACCTAAATTTATCACAAATAAGTCATTTTTCCTTTCATGACAGGAAATAATTTCTTGAGGAACCTTACTATACCAGTTTTATACTACAATCATAAATGAGGAATGTATGATTAAGGAATTAATATACTAGTTTGTAATGATTGAATTAAATTTTATAAATCACATGCCCAATTAAATTTTCTGAAGAATTACAAAGAGAACAACAAAATTAAACGAAGTTCAATACCAAGAAAATTTGATAATTATTTTTGCGATAGAATCTTAACAGATACCTACATTTATCTACAAATGCAATTGAAATAATTCATATGTGTGAATATACACGTATGAATTATTAATTAATTATTAATCAATTTGATATTATGGTCATTAGGTACTTAGAGTACTAGATTTTTTAAAAATTTACATATTTTTATTAGACACAATTCATTTACAATATTCAGCACCAACTTAGACCAAATTCTTTTTTGACAATTCGACGTAACGTATGAATTTCATAGCATGCGTTAATTGTATAGGTACTCGACTGTAGAAGTATTTATGTACATTATAAGAAAACTAAACAAAGTATGTCTTTCTTACATTAGTAGGCCTTGTGTTAGACATTGGAATTTGTTGGGCTGGTCTTAGCGGCCTCTCTTCACATTGGTGGTTATCTATTGACACATAGCTATGATGATGAGGCAAGCGGTCGTCCGGGCGACCTTCACTACTCGCTACCGAGCAAGTCTCGTCCTCAGTGCTCCTCGCAGATACCTCTGCACTCGCGCTGGTTGAGTGCATGGGACTGGACATCATAAGAATTGGTGGCGCCATACCATACTTGTACCACGGATCGTGTGACGTAGGAGGCGCTGTGTACCGCAAGTTACCGTGCCTCCCAAAACCTTCCCTATTACCAGTTTTTATATTATTCGCGTTGTGAAGCGTCCGATTGGGTAACGTCACGTCCACGTCGGGTAACCGAAAATTTAGCTTTTCCCAACAGTTTTTTTCACCCCACACTATCACTGTACACGTTTTGAGCAAAACTTTTAAGTCCGGATCTATATTTATGGCACTTAGGTCAGTCGTCACTAGGAACACAATTTTTTGACGTCTATGCCTAACATTCACTGAATTGATAGCACTTTGGATCGCCGCTTTCGATTCCGGCGCATACCACTCCTGTTGCAAAAAGTTAATTGACAACACTATCACAAGTCTTTTTGAACTTTCCGACGCACTAACCAAACTATCACTTGACCGTCGTTCAATTAACTGCAAGTCTCTGTGTTGTAGGCACAGTGAATGCCCCATGTTTTCCAACTCGGAACTAACTGCGCGCGTCACAAAATCTTCGTCTCGTGGGTTGTACACAAAGAAGGCGTCAAATCGTTTATTTTTATTGTCATTCACGTCTTTTGGAGTTGAACTGAATACTCTTATCCCGTACTTTGAATGCATCCATAATTTAAAATCTTCTCGGAACCAGAACAGTAAAGCGAACGTCAGTAAGAGTATGATTATTACGACGACTACGACGATATATGGTATATAATTTTCGACACCGTCATTCGATTCGATGAATAATCGTTTTAAAGTCTCCGTGCCGGTCTCCTCTGTAGTGGTCTCTGTTTTACATTCCTTAGCTACGGTTGCAATGGTTTTATTCATTGGTTGTCCGTGGGCAAAGTAGCACATCATGGTCTCGGTATCTTTAGATTTTTTTATTAGCCATTGATTCAGCTGAGCAACGTCTTTACAATCGCATATCCAGTTGTTCCCATCTACTGAGACACGCGTGCGAGGATTGTTGTCGGTAATGACTCTCCACGGCATGTAGTCGACGTAACCGTTATTATCAAGGTCCAAGAACTCCAATGACGATAAGTAATTAAATGTGTCATTTTCTATCACTTTGATTTTATTATCTTGCAAGTACAGTTCGTTGAGATTTTGAAGTCTTGTGAATTGCGTATTTCTTAATACCTCTAAGTTGTTGTTTTCTAAATGAAGTACTCTCAACGATTCGATACCGTTAAATGTTTTATTTTGTATTATATTGATGTTGCTATTGTTTAAATACAAAACTTGAAGCCGTTTTTTGCCGATAAATACGTGATTTCCTAATTCTTTCAAATCGTTACCATCCAAGTAAATTTCGGTCGCGTCCATCGGTATTTGGTCCGGCACGTGATCGTAGCCAGCGCTCGAACAATCGACGACGTTGGAGTTCCAGGTGAGATCATGATAACACGAGCATTTATCTGGACAAGTCATCTTGCAATCACAAGCGTCAAAGTCACAACAATGACACAAGTTGAAACAATGTGAATCGTATTCGCATAAAAATTCTGAGGACTTTACTTCAAGCAAAAGCATATCCATTTTCGTTCGTGAATGGGTTAAAGAGCATCTTACACTTTCTAAATCCATTACTCTCGGGCGCTGCCTGAGGTCACTTAATTGGTTAATTCTCTGCAGCCAATCCATTGTACAGTCGCACTCAAATGGATTCTCACTAATATAAAATTCTGGTAAGTCTTTATCTTCGGATACAGATGATATCGCAAAAGCTCCAACATCAAGTGTTTTCATCTTATTTGAATAGAGCATAACTTTATTAAGATTATACTTTTGTAAGAAGGTTCCGGGGTTTATTTTTTCAATGTAGTTATTGTTCAAAACGATAGTTTCTATGCTACTTGGGAACGAAAACTCGTCAATACTTCTCAGTTTATTGTTGCTAACATCCAACATTTTCACGTTACATGATTCTTTGACACCATAAGTATCGTCTAGTTTCTCTATTTTGTTTTCATGCATATCCAGCCATTCAAGATTAGCCGGTATGTAACTGTAATCAAACCAGAGCAATTCATTGTTTGACATATTTAACCAAACAAGAGGCTGAGTATTAGTAAAAATTCCTTTCATGTCTACTAATTTGTTTCCATCCAATCCGATAGCTTTCAATTGCAAATTAGAAGCAAAAGCCCCATCATCAATTTGGTCAATATTATTTGACGCTAGGTTTAGTATCTGAAGAGATGGGAGAGCGGAAAATGTGTCTTTGGATATTTTTTCAATTTTATTTCCTACGAGTCGTAAACCGTATAGGTCATCTAGGCCTTCAAACAAAGAAGTTGAAACTTTCGTTATTCGATTCATGCCCAAGTCTAATGATGTCAAGAACCTGAGCGTCTTTATAGCTTCTGGTACTTCTGATAACTGGTTCCCACTCAGTCCCAAATCATGGAGCTTTGTGATATTCTCAAAAGCACGAATATCTACCTTGGTTATTCTGTTACCATCAAGGAACAACTGGTTTAAGACATATAAGTTAGAAAAGTGATTGCTGTCAACTTCAATTATATTGTTGTGAGCTAAAGAAAGCGAATGAAGATTTTTCAAGTTAGAAAATGCCCCATCAGCTATGCGGGCAATATTATTAAATTCCAAACTCAAAAATTGAAGATTATATAAATCTTGAAATAATAGTGAATCAATTTTGCTTATTCTGTTGTGAGATAAATTTAACACGATAAGGCGAACTAAGCCCGAGAAAGTATCTCTGTTTACCCATTCACTGGTTAATTCATTAACGGATAGATCCAATATTTGTAGTTGATCCAATCCTTCTAGAAGTCCAGGTGCGAGTACACTTAAAGTATTATTGTTTAAATATATTTGCTTAATGTCGCGAGACGACTGAAACATTTCAGGTGGTAATGCGGTCAAAGCATTGGTAGATAAATTGAGAATTTGTAAATCACTTAATCCAACAAAAGCTCGATCGGCAACATTTGATATTCTGTTGTTTTGTAAAAACAACTTCTGTAATGCGCGTAAACTCGACAGACCGTTATCAGGCAAAGTACTAATTTCATTATGTGACATATCTAAAATTTCTAATACAGTGTTGCACGACTTTCCCGGTGCTGTTGGTCCATTTCCCCAATCAGAGAATCCCAAATTCGAAATATCTTGTAACCTGTTTAGGGTCACATTCAAATCCTTGAGGTTGTACAAGGGACAAAATATTTCTGATGGCAGAATCCATATGTTATTATCACCCAAGTCCAAAGTTCTTAAATCTGTAAGTCCTCTGAATGTATCCCTGTGAAACTCCATGGACATGGCAGACCAATCGGTATTATGAGTACGAATGCTTAGACTTCGTAGTCCACTCAGCGGCGAGAGAACTGCAGAGGGCACATAACGAATTTTGCACGACTCTATCCTCAGTTCCTTTAAGTTATGAAAACGGGATAAAAGTTCCGTTCCTTCTTCTTTTCTTCTACCGACGTCAAGAGAGCTTTCAAAGAAAAGTACATCGGTACAATGAAGATCCAGACTAGTAATGCGTTGAGCCTGAGAAGCACTTAAACCGGCCAGCAGGTCAGTGGCGCCAGCGGCAGTCCGCAGGGAGCACGCAAGCTGGACCCTTGTGGGCTCGCCAGCTGCACCCGACACGCGCTGCCACTCGCACTCCTGAGGGGCCTCGGCGACCCGGCTCGTAAGCGACGCTGCTCGCGCTTCCATGCACATCCAGCACACCGCATAACACAACGATAATAATCCCATCGAAAACATTTTGATATTACACTCCAGAACTGTCACTTATTTCAAATAATCACCATTTGGTCCGTTTTATTCCCACACATCGCTACGTTAGTCCGGATGCTCTCGGAAAACTTTACTAATTTCCCGTCAAACTTGTTCCGAAGTACGACACATAACGGCTCGCAAACTTTAACGGAGCGCGACAACACCGCTTCCAACGGCGTCAGTGAAGCGACTGACTGACGGCGTGCGTGAGTCGAGTTGAGCGACCGGCCGGCGGTGCTCTCCCCGCGCGGACGCTCCTCCCCAGACAAAGCGATCCGATATTCTTCTCTCTTTTCCCTCAAAAGTTCACAACGGCAACAAGTTGCCCACCGCAAGATTGGCATGAACAGGAGCGCGCCTCGCGAGCTTTTATAAACATGGCGGTGCTTACTTTGTTTGTTTTGCCTTAATCGTAAAATTTCAATAGCTCCTCTAGTGAAAAGCGTGCCGGTGTATGTATCCCAGGCGGGAAAGCGAATAAAGAAACTTAGGCTTTTTCCGCTAGAATTATTTTATGCCAGAAATAAAACATGTTTCACTTTATATTCTTTTGGGTACGTGGAGTTTTAAATGAATTTTTCTGTATGAAATGAAACGAAGTTTAAAACGGAAAAAAGTTAATTCTGTTATACTTGCAGTTATTATAAAGTTAGGCAAGCTACAATTTTCATACACATACTTTTCATACACTTTGTATGCCCGTAAACAAAATTAAATTAGAAACTTTTCTTGTGTTAAGCACTATGTTAATGTAGGTACAACTTAATGTTATGTATTAAAGTAATCAAATGTTTCACTTTAATTAATCATATTTTATTAATAATATTTAATGTGTATTAAATTAATCTAATTCGTTTCGCAGAAATATGAATAGGTACATAATTATTTATCTTAAAAATATTCGCAGTCCTAATTCGATGATTCCTTTCAACTATTCGTCATTATTTTTACGTGAAAGGATTTCCCTTTGTTCTCTTATTCTGGAAACTACCTGAGATCGTGACGCATTTCCCTGATAAGCTGGCTTATCTGACCGACTTGTCAAATTACTCACTTAGTGACATCACCAGGTATGAACGCTTAGCTAACTAAACTGACGCACTCTTTACATAATCTTTTATCCTATCTGGGAAGATAGAGTAATATAAAATATTAATAATTTATTTCTAGTACCTAGAGCGCTTTTGTTCCGTCAAAAAACCTATTGGTGTGAAAAAAATACAAAGCTTTTTTTTTTAAAATATGAATCACTAAATTCACAATACAATTTGAGCTCAAAGGAAGGCTAATTAGAATTCTTCCCGGCAATGTCCTGGAGCACTTATTGTTGTAGAGCAGCACATAAACTCTATTGCATATTATTTGGGGGATTGAATTACCTAATGGGTTTTTTTTTACATTAGAACAACTTCTATTTAAACAATTTTCCTAGATAATTTAACAAAGATACCTATATCTTTTGAAACAGTAAAAGTACCTATAGATAACCTATGACTTTCTTAATTATACCTACCTATGCACCAATTTACTGAGTACTGAACTACTGAGTAAACTATTGTTGTAATATTATAACATTACGAGTTATAAAGAAAAAAATACATCGGGTATAAAATATAATAGTGCAGCAATTAATTTCCTATTTTCAGAGTTAAACGATGCTTATTAGGTACGTTACAACAGTAAAAAAATACAATAATAAAAAAATACAATAGTAAAAAAATGTAAATCTACCTACCTACCTATTGTTTTTGTATTTTGTTACGATATAAATACGATACGATATACGATATTGTTTGCTCATGTACGCATAAACTAAAGTGTAAAATGTAAGTTTCTCATGTACCTAAGTGAATTGTATAATTCTTAATGGGAAATAAAGTTTCTAAAACCTAAAAAAATCCAAAAGTGTTTATTGTTAAATGGGAAAAATCACTGCAGACTCTATTGTTCTTCTATTAATGAAAGAGTAAAAAAGACAAAAAGAAACACGAAATTTTTATACTATAAATTAAGCCACGTAAATTCGTACCTACTAGTACCTATACACGAAGGTACGGAACATACTCCAGGACAAAGAAACAAAGCATTCCAAGGAGAGTCCTCCAAGCCACTTAATCAATACACTTCGATCTCACAGGAAGTCTTATTGGAATTCTTGCCAACAATGTTTTGGAGCAATCATTGCTTGTGCACAGCACTTGAGTTCCTCTCAAATGCGTCGGGAGATGAAAGCCCTTTATTGGCAGATTGGCACACTTGTCGGCGCAATGCAGCGGCACGCAAAGAGTTAACTGATCTGAACGAGGGCTCTCCTGCATCCGGCGGTCGGAGCAGCGAAAACAGGATGGTCATTTTTTTTCCTAAACAAATTGTCGTAATAAGGTTGATCACCCATTCTTGCAACGACCTATCATCTATTTGTGTCTACTAAATTAGCTTTACAACCGGAGAGTGAGACTTACTAAGAACGACATTACGTGCAAATGTAAAACAATTAGGCAATCTATTGATTAATTATTACTGCTCACCATGTCGTGTTAACCTTAAATAAGAATAAGGTAGCTTGAGATCATGCTTCCATAGTAATATAAAAATCACTCGGGGCTAGTGAACACGATATCACTTAACCTTATCGCATCTTTAAAGGCATGAGAGTCAAAAAATATCCGGAAGACGTAAATGACACAGCATACGATTTTTTTGTTTCTTAAAAAGACAATCACGACTCACTATTATTTTTAAAACAAAAACCACGTAGGTACCTACTTATGTACTTTAAATGTAAGGAATATGCATTCTGAGAATGAAACTTCGTAAACGCACGTAGGTCTCATCAGGTGCCTCGCCCTCCCGCTCAGGAAGTAGTAAATCACTCCAGATCTACTGGGTCGTCACTCGATTCTCATACCACCAAACACCACCATTGTTCAATGAGCTTCCCTGTCTTGTTTCCTCTTAAGAATTAAGAACATTTGAACGAGCTTGACTAAAGAAAGAAGTACCAAGTTATCCTGGTTGGATTTAGGCAAACCGCTGAAAATGTTTAATCTATTTTTTATTGCACACGCATCCTGCCGTTACTCTGTTGTTCAGATGACAGAGGAGAAAATAAAATTTTCCCGGATCCATCGTCACCCACAGCGTTTGATGTCGCCAATGAATCAAGCCCACAATCACCCGTTTGTTAATGATCATCCATGAACATTAATCACAACAACACATGGCTCAAAGTGTCACAGATTATAAAATGTTATGGTTAAGTCACTCATTTAAATACAGCCAGTCTGTGTATTGTTTCAGGAAGTGTCTTATTAAGATGTGAATTAGTTATCGGCATTTTTAGGGTTTTAGAAGCTGTCCAAAAAGTTTTTATGTAATATATCTCTCAATAATCCCAAATGGTTACGTCATTGAATGACAAAAAACCATTTGTGCAATGTGTTTCTAATTTATTTAAAAATAGATGAGGCATCATCAAAAGTGCAGAACGAACACAACATGTGATTTTGATCACCATAACTAACCACATTACTAGTCTGCGCGATTCCCGCCAACTGTTCCCGTGCCTTTCCGACGCCATTATCTGTCGATAAATAGAGGCTATTGTGTTTCCGCAAAAAACGCATAAATCGAATCGATCTTCCTAGCTGTCTGCCATTCACTTCGTTACACTATCTGTGGTCGTAATGGTCGGATTCCCCAAAGGCCCATACATTGTGTGGTGGCAAACGTCAAAATATTTTGTGTCAGTTGTGCTAATGGCGACAGTTTGTAAATTTAGCATTAAGGTCATATTGTTGTGTTATCCGGGGATATTGTGGCCAAATGCGCAGTTTTGCGGTAGGCTGCGTTACGCGGAATTTATAAATAGTTATAGTTTGCCTGATAAATGATGTTCGCACTGGTGCGATAGACATAGTCATTAATGTATTTAGGCTATGTTAACTGTGCTCTACATTTGGTTTAGTAATAGTTGTGGGAACAAAATATTCGTAATATTCGTTGATATCGGTGTGTTAGCAAATTATAATTTACTAACCTACTAATTTGTCACCGCATTCACAAGTTGGTACAACTTTGTGTAACGTTAGTAATGAGCGTAACTATGAAATCAAGAGAGGTACATTGGATACAATTTTTTTACTGGGTGATCTTGCCCGTGACCTCATCCACATGGATTTAAAAAATTATAATGCCTTTGCAATCATCACGGTTTACATTGCGTAAACACACATAATTAAGCATAATTTTTCTCTTCCACCCATCTATACATAGACGTGACGTATACTACATTATATATCATAGGTATATCATTATTCAAAAGTTCAGTACATTACATTTTTATTAGACACGTCATTGTTTATTAATTTTTGCAAAATTCACACTTTTTAATACAGTCAACATTTTATTAACTTTTCCCTTTTGGTCGGAGTTATCTTCTCATTGAAGAACCAAAATATCATTACTAGGTACAATAAAATTTGTAAGACACGCATTAGTTAATGACATATTTCGTCACATTCCTTTATTAGAATTGTACGAATTGTCTAAAGAATTTTAGTGTAAACGTCTAAACAACAAATAGGAGTTTTTTGTTTTTGTTTTGTCATGTTTGGACTCTACATCATTAGACAAACAAACAATAGAGAATTAAAATACCTATTTAACTAATTACCCTCATCCAACAAATTCTTTAACAAAATTAAAGAATTCGTTTTTGATAATTACAAAACACGATTGCCTTAGATTAGATTACCGTGTTGGCGCAAAGTCTTGGGGGTTCGCAAAAAACGATGAGAAGCCGAGGCCGATCCCGAGGATACTTGACGAAATTCGAATGAATGTAATGCCATTATGATTAGCATTATTTGGTTGGAAGGGGCCGTGGATTCCGGTTTTTCGAGATAAAGCGAATTTAGCCAATACAAAAACAGTTTTTTCGTAGCCTCGCTTTCAAATTCACCTCAAACATCTGTGCTGGGTCCATGCATGGCGGCATTAATCGCATTTGTTACGCCACGCGTTATTAATAGTTGAATGGTTTGTTTAAATATTTTGGTGACAGTTGAAAACGAAGCGTAGGTAATGCGGATTAGCTGCTTTTCGGTTCTGTACTCATATGTGAAGATAATAATTTATCATAAGGTCATCAACGTACAATGACTAAGGTAATATTTTTCTTAAAATATAACGTACCTATTAAAAATCCAGTACCTAACTAATAATTATAGTAAAACATATCTCGTGGTATGTGAAGCTCACACCTCACAAATACATTACGTTTAATTACATTTCAAAGGTGTATTACATTTCTTAGTTCAGGGTATAACAAATGCATTCAAATAAAATGCTACAGTGTCATCAGCTCATAAAATTATTATAAGACTACTCGTAAATGGTACTTTAGCACACATGTCATCACTAAAACAACCATAATAAACGATAAAACCACGAGCCATACCAACACCAATCGAACAGATGGCTCTCTTTCGAAGCCAGCGGAACCCTAAAAACCGTTCAGTATAGTCAGATGAATTTTAATTTATGTGGGGATTTTAATAAATAATTAGGTATGGAAGCGATGTGTAAACAGTAAGCAGAAAGTTTTTATTTCTACCGCATTTTAAAGATCTGGTTAATCCGGTCGGTTTTGTTACGGTGTTTAGGACTAGCGACTGCACTAAATATGAATCTTTATGCTTTAACGTTGACATTAATCACAAAAGACCACGTGATTTATACAACAACACGCCGTGGTTGGTTTGGTGTCGAGTTTAGTCTACTAGGTGGTGTAGGGAACCCATAAGAAAGTGAAGTTTAGGACGTATGAATGGTTCTTTAAACATTAATACTTAATACCTGGGGTCCTAGTATGCTATATATAAACAATCGTCTCGTAATTGAGCCGTATTGTTTAAGACTAGCTTATAAACTGTGGTAACTCATAAAGGAGGTTTTTAGGTGACGCCGTGTGCGGCCTTGTCTTGCTTAAACTTAAGCCGAGGTTACTTTGTGCAAGGGTTGCGGCTTGCGACAAACGCATATTGGTATTTCATTAATGATTATTAAAGGCGCCTACATCGAATTAGGTACTTGATGCTTTTTAAATAGAAATAATGGCATTAGTAAATTGCGATCACGAAGCCGAGGTTGGTCGCTAATAACAATATTAAATCTCTGCGTCCCAATTTAATGTTTATTTCTGTAATATCCTGCTAAAATGTAAATTTCTATCTTCCTGACTGTGAAGGAAAAGGTGTTTCTTTTTTGTCATACATCAAAAACATCGCGAGTACACGCTGTCCTGAATTTATAAACGGATCATGTCTCGTTGTACGGCTGCGTATGGCAACCCTACGGCAGGAGCGTGCTTAAAATCCAAGATATGTATCCAGCAACAAAAGGTGCATTATGTTCGTTTTATAACTTTTCGAGTGACCGCTACGCTACCGCACGTGTCGGAACTTCACCCAAATTTAGTTAAACAAAGCCGTCTTTCGGTGCGACGTGTCTTTCACGTTCTATGTAAGGTTGAATAATGCGCCCTTTTTGCCTTATTGAGGTCAATGCTTCAATTTCAGCTTTAAAATACAAACATTGTAACACAATGACGTACTTCTCAATGGTACGACGGATATTGTTACAGTAACTATCTACCAAAATAAAGTGACTTCATTATTACAATGATTTTCCAAAGAAACAAGTCTATAACACAAGCGCTCACCTCAAAGGAAATCTGATTAATATGAAAAACAGGAACGAGTGCGACCAAAACAAGTTTGATAAGTGATAAGCATAATAGGTGGGTTGAATAAAAAACAACATGGCACGTTGATTCAGACGCGCAGAACAAATGTGTGATGAAAGATTGACAGTGAAGATATGGACATACTCGTAGGTACAAATGTACAAAGCGATTGTGACCAGTATAACAGACGCATTTTATATAACCGGTAAGTCAACTCCGATTGATTCTAAGGACGGCAAACACGCCTTGGTAGAAATAAAAGATCAGCATTTATTGATAAATGGACATCATTGTACCTATTGTAAGTTCGCGCTTGGAGAATGTCTATCATTAGGTACTAGCTACATGGCATGATTGTAAGCATTTTGATAACATACACCTCACAGCATATATCATAAATTCTTATAATGGAACCTAGAATAGAATATAGGCGGTACATTAAATAAGAAATGCGACCTTTTTAGTCGACTTCGTAAGAAGGAATGTCTGTAATGTCAATTCGTCTGTAATATTCGTTACCCAGAACTCTATCATGTATAAATCAATAAGATTTTTTTGTAAGGTTTCTTCTTTCAGTTTGGACCCATAGAAAAATTTTGATGATCTCCGAATCTCATGTTCGGATGATACTATTAATATACTAAAAAGAGTATTAACTAATTTACTCTAAAGCATAGGTACATACATATATATAATACCTACTGCCCATGGGATCTATTGTTCTTAGTTACGGACACGAAGTTATTGTTCATGCATTGTAGCGTTGCACTGTAGACACAATCAAACTTAAAGTTTGTAATACGAAATTGAATTTGTACGATCAATGCATTCTCACGGAATCCTAATAATACTCAAAAAATGTTGAATTTAACTTTGTCGGTGAAATGGTCATAACCAATAAAATGCAATAATAATTAAAATTCAAATCGTACCCACGACGCGTCGCGGCCTCACATCCGAGCTTGTGTCAGTGACCGGTCCTGAATGGCCCTAATTTTTTTCAGGGTTTCTATTTGTGGGTTCTGGCTTTGTGATTCAAAATTAATGATTTTTGGTCAGTGCATCGCTACGTCAGGGTGTACAATGGCTCCAGTGACAATGGCGTCCCGCTGTCGGCGATATTGACGGGACGCGGGCTACCTACGCTCCTGCACCTAACCTATCTTTGTCCTCAAGAATTTTGGACACGTCATGGAGAAAATGGAAGCTCGTGAGAATGGGCTCGGATATGCTTTAAAATGATTCCTTAATTTATTAAAGTAGATATCTTTTTTATATTATAGAAATAGTTTAGAGAGATCGAAAAATTTAATATTACTGTTCATAGCACTTAGGTGCTGTACGTACATATTATGTACCTGGTATCCACGCTATGCTAAGCCTTCGTCTTCATTTGCAAATTAATTAAATTTCAATTTAATATTACTTTTCTTACTGTTATAAACATAAACATTTTATTTTGCGCTGCTAATTGCGATTGGTCAATATTAATATGCTGATTTTAAGACACAAACAAAGGAATTGCACCCATAAATTTGAACGTACCGTCAGGAAGGGAGCATCTTGCTTTTGTCAATTGCGGGTCCCCAATAATGGGGTAGTTTGACCGCAGCACTATTTAACTCAAATACGACGCAAATGTTATATATTGTAAATAGCCATCATTGTGGTCGACCAGCCTTCTAGCATTGTCACTGTAATTTATTACATTTCAATATAATTTCATTAGCAGCAATAGTACCGAACTGTTTATAAATCTGTAACCACAATATCAATTCGATTGACGACAGTGACCGTTGTTATGGGCCATAAATCGGAGGATTATCTTGTCCGTACGCCGTGATTAGGTACCATCGATAGTTAGCGATATGTATTAGAGGGAAAGTAGAAAATTAAATCGTTTAAGCCAGGTTAATGGCGTCCGTACAATGGGATTCGGTGCTAATGATATATGGGTGAGGAGATAAAAGACCATGTTGGTTATATCGTTAACACGGAAGGGGTCACCGTTATTGTGCTAAATTAATTGTTTAATGTGAGTCGTAGAATAGAATAATGCAAGATTGTATATGCAATTGGTTAAGTAGTGACTAAGCAAGCAGATAAGAAGTCATTTTAGAGAATTCATGGGCTAAATCTCTCCCGAATTCTATAATTCCCTAGACCTCGCTTAAAATTCGGAACACAATTTAGGATTGCTGTCTCTCGGTCCGATCTCAAAGAAGCCTTAGTTTTGATAAAATTAACACGACCTTAATTTACATATTATTAATTCAACACGATCCACGTAAATTCTAAATAATGTACTTTAAAACTAAACCATAAATTCCACAACCATGAAAAAGGGGTTTCGCTTAGCTTATTTCAATGAGATCACTTCACAGGGCTGCTGATTTTCAGCGTTTTCAATATATCTGATGCAAACAAAATCAGTATCAATAGCCTTCAGTGTTCCTATACGGAATTTGAACAAAATCGAGCACCCAGTAGGTATAAACAATTCACGTAATTCGTTTGGGATTCCCGTGGCGTTGAACAGAGATATACTGAAATGACCAATCATGAACGTGCTGGGCTTGTAGAGCGCCTATATTTACCTCGTGTGTGATCATTCTCATCACACCGATTGCACATTTACAGCTTTTATGTACTTCACTTCTTTAACGAGGGGGAAACCTTCAAAAAGGTGCCCGGACGTCACGGGAGTGACACCGGGTAATGTGGGATTTTTACCGCACTAAAACCCCCTTAGTGGCCTACCTCAGCACAGTAAGAGGACTTCGGGATCTCCAAATGAACAGACTCTTGGCTTCCCAGTGCTGTAGTACCAATATAGTAACAGTGCTATAGTGCTATGGTACCATTATTATTGAATTTTGGTGTACCAGATATGTATGTTCTTAATTTAGATTCTTATTAACATTATACCATCATGATCATCAACCCATCACTGTCCTAATGCTAGCACGTGCCGCGGGGGTGCGTGCAGGGATCAAACCCGGACCCACTGGAACTGTGGCATAATTCAACTATAAGCTATTAATACTTCCACATTATACGTATCATTAATTAAACAAATCGGGTTGTAAGTGTATAAGATTCAATGTATTCTCTCTATATAAGAGTTGTCTGTAAATATCCGAAAATGTTGCTAATATGAATAGGTACGTAACCTAGTTGGACGCTGATATTTTTAATATTTTAACTCTGAAAAGAGAAGCTAATATCAAAAATGTTCACGTTCGAAAACACTACTCGTTTCGGTGTAAACTTCGTCCCCATTCGATAGTTGGCCGCGATGCTACGAAATCGGCTATTTCTACATCCATTACTTTAATGCGATTCGACCAACATGGGTAGGTACCTACTACAAAGTAGGCCGTACTCGGTACTTTAATCTAGTGCTCTTGGTTTTTATTCCTTTTCGGTTAAAAGGGTTTACGTAGCTGCCTCTATTCGTTTGAAGAACGAATGTATACTCGTACTTGCTTATACACATACAACATTAGAAATAACATTCGTGTTTATTTGGACATCTAAGAAATCCGCGCTTGATGTTCGAGGCTGTATAAACCCTTATCTTTGTTGGAAAGCCTTTTCTATTTCGTTTACTTCTGAAGTGTTATTATATGACAAAGAAAATCTTGTTCCAATTTTTATATCAAAAGGCGCGCGTATATAGGTACTTTGGGAAACTTGTAAGGTTTATTCAACATACTTTGTTATTTGCCAGCGTAATTTTTGTTCTTTGAATATTAGATTTACATGTACCCGATTTTATTTATACGCACCAGACACGCTTGTAGGCACTTGAAGCTTTAACATCTTTAGTGAAATAACCAGCAGTCAGCAGACATTATGAACTTTATAAAACTAAACAGTTAGGTATAGGGCAACAAAATTCCCTTGTTGTAAATTATACACCTACTATGCATTCTGTCTTAAGTCAATACCTGCCTTAATTATCGTGAGTGGAGCTGTTTTATTTTATTTAATGTCCCATTAAATTTAACAACAATCGCTTTTTAGTGACGGGGGAGTGGACATCTTTATGTTTATACGCCGTTAAGATAATGGGGTTTCTACGTTTCGGAGCGCTAGGCCCGTGACTCCAAAGTATCGGCTGCTCCGTGGTCAGAGGGTGCATTAGCATAACTCAAATACGTTTCACTGCTATCAGTCTCGCCTCGTGAGTGGCTAAGTGTGAAGACCCGGACCTCGGAACGAAGACGATAAAAATCTCCGCTTTGGAAAGGTCACGCTTGCGATACTATAGTAGGATGTGCAGTTTTCAATAAATCGCACAGTCTCGTAATCCTTAACAGAAAATATTATGATTGCAAGAAGTCAAGATGTTTTTTCCACCAGCCAGGTGCGTCTTCGCAATACAATTTTGACATGAGCTTAGACGCTAACAATCGAGACCACACAACACAAAACGCTCTGTTTACCGCCAAGAACCCGAGCTATTGTCATTGTCAAAACAAGATCGGTTACAATAAATCTTATTAAAAGCTCTACCGACCTCACACCGCCATTCATGAGCTCCTTTGAACGCGACACTAAAGAATAACTGTTTACAGTAAATCCTAATATTGCAAAAGCTATTGTTGTATAATGCATCTGCTTTAGGTACCTACCTATCAAATTTATAAGAAGAGTACTCTAGTATACTACTGCTCGGGCAATTTATTATGTAGGTAGGTACATAACATATTATTATGTAGATGTATAATGGGCAGAAACTTGACAGAAACCTAATGGATAATTATAACGCTGATTTGTCTGAGCCTTTTCAGAAACCTTTATTTTCTTTTAATTAATAAAAAAAGTAATTAAACAAAATTTAAATTTACTTCAAAAAGAGATTATGTATAAGAAAGGGTCTCAGAATACAGAACAAACAGCAAATTAATTATTCAGTTAATTAATAACTATCTATAAAGTTTTTTTATTTGTACATAGCTATGTATGTTTACCGAAAATAAATTTGTAAAAGTGAACAGATTTCAATTATCATGTTTTTATTAGAATAATCGTGCCTCCGGATTGCACCCATTTTTATTTGATTCAGATACTATGAAATCCGTGAAAAAAACCATCAAACTCTAAATATAATATTATGTTCAAGACAAATAAATGGACCAATAACTCAATACTGCTAACCAATTTCGATGATTCCTTTGGGTTGGAACGTTGATGTATCAATCAAACAATGTTTCAAAAGATTTCAAAAATTTTAATTAAATTACCTGTCAATTTAAATTGTTACAGACAGACCAAACTAAATATTGCGCAAACCGCCATCTAGCGAACTCTTTGAAATCTTTTTCAATTTCTGATTACTTGTTTACAAAAGTTTAAATAGTACCACCATTATCCAATAGATGACATTACTGGAGACTCTATTACAACTTTATTTTATATAAGGTTTATTTGTACGAACTACGAATATATTATATATCTCAAATATTAGTGTTTTTTAGATATTTTTATTTATTTTATAAATACATTGTATAATACCTATATCATTTTTATTTAAGCAATTGGTACAACAAAATTATTACTTTTTTATCTGTGAAAATGTAGTATAGTATAAATAACCTGTGATCTTATAATTTTGTGATGCAGTCTGTTTCTGTAATTCATTTCTGTTAAAAGTGCAGCAATGAGCACTGTTTGTTTGCTTTGTGTTGATAACTGTTTTAGTAGTATTTTTGAGTTATGAGTGTAATATTTTGATGAACACACCAATGTTATGCACGGATAAGTCCAAATCTCTAAACGTAAGCGCCTAAATCAGACAAAAAATATTGTTTCTGCGTACATGGGGTAAGTTCATAACTGGGAACTTGTCACAACTTGATGCACTTACAAAATTATTGACCAAAAGCTTTACTAACTAAAGCTTTCCTTGTTCGCAATCTGATTTCGTAACTATTGTTAGTAACTTCTATTAGATTATGGCTATTAATCTATAACTTTTTAGGTAGCATTCATGATCATTTTGTAACTTTAATTTACATTAACTTATTTATAAACTTATTCATAGACCTGCAATTAATATTTACTACAGATTTTTTTTACAAGAGCATATCTACATAAGTGTATGTAAACAATTAACCTTTAATTTCCTTATTCTCATCTGAAGACGTTTATAAATTAACAAAAGAACTGGCATTCGACAATTCTGGCATAACTTAAATTAAATTCGATTAAACTTTAAAATTTAGGAATTTAAAAAACTTTGCATTGTAATATACCTAGTTCTTGTCAATTTATAACTTTATTAAACTAATATTTTTACCCCAAAAAACCGAAACTTTTAAGCTAATCTGAGTCATAAATTGTAAACCACTTACTGCCTTTGTTTAGATTATAATATGCAATTATTCTCTGCTATCTATGGTTAGGTATATGATAGTTATTATCATCTCACCGGAACCACACTTGTATAGAATTTGGTGTTGATTGTAGTCTTGTGATAAATTAAACATTAATTTACTATTTATATTATTGTGCTTATGTTGTGCTATACATAATATACCTATGATTAATTAATATCTATTATCTACGAACCTGCATTAGCGTAACCATGGACAAACTAATATTGTCATAGAATATAACTATTTGATAATTATGTTATAGGTATAACTTTAATACTAAGGTAGGTATGTAACCTTAGTATTACAGTTGATTTTACAGTTTTATCACAGAAAAAAGAGAGAAATAAGGGAAATGCCTGACAGTTATTAGACATGTGGCTTGTATAAGCTCATAGCAACATACCTACAATGCCACTCATTTCCGATTGGCTGGTTGTTGTGATGTGACAAAACATATTGATGCTAATTGGTAAATGGTTTCTTTTCAACCAATAATTTTAAATTGCTGCTACACTTTGTTCAGTACAACGAAATAGCAGTGGCATTTTCTATCACATTTCTTTTCTCTTTGTTCTGTGAATGCAAACTTGGAAAGATATTTCAATTGTTAAGTATTTAACGCTGGCATTGCAAAGGCAACTCTTAATTTTCCAATTGCAGCAACTGACCACTTAATTATTGTATAAAATAACTGGGTTGTTTATTTTAGTGTGTAGTAACATTATCTACAAAAAAAAAATAACTAACAGCAACTTAGGCTTGTTTCATCCGCTATTAAGTTTTGTGTTTCGAAGTCTATCTAGCTCTCCCACTATAATGATGTCTATGGGTTACAGACTCCCAGGGGGCCTGTTTATCTCCTATTTTTCTCTGATAAACAAAACTAAGCGATTGGTAAAAATGCATAAAAATAAAATCAACAAGTCTTCATTGTACTAAATAGTCACGAACTAGATAAAATGACAATTAATTTATCAATATGTCACCTACTTGACCACATTTCCACCACTTAACCTAATGTAGCTAGGAAGGCTAAACTTGGTACCAGATAAGCTGGCCTTGACATAGTAGAGCATTATTAAGGTCAAGAGAACCCAATACCTACAACTTACATTAACAAATTGCAATTTGATGTTCGTATTTTTGTACCATTATTTTATTAAATTACCTACCTATATTGAAAAGAATTTAAAAATTTTACTGCAATCTTCATGTTGTTAGAGAACAAGTATATAATATCGAAAATATAATAGGTACAATGAGCAATTCACACAATATCTTTATAAATTGTAGCTTATGATGTATAAGCTATATTATTGTAAAGTTTCATTAAAATCCATTCAGTAGTTTTTACATGAAAGAGTAACAAATATCCATCCAGATGGATGGATACATATCCATACTTACAAACTTTCGCGTTTATAATTTTAAGTAGGATATATTATTATGAAATATGATATCTACAATTGTTGAAGTAGCGATCAATGGCCTCTGGTTTCGTATAATACATATTATTATGTAAAAATAGTTTATTGTGTAATCTGTAACATATTATATATTATTATAATACTCTATTTAGTTACTCGGTTTAGTTTACCAGTCCTCAATAATACTAAGCTAAATGTTTAGTAATACATATTTAAATTCCATGATTCAATAGAACCTGCGGCCTTGGTAATGATAGAGTGGTCAATGAACCTGATCTCTAATATTTCGGCAAATGTTTGTGTATCTCCTTGTCATGTGGGTAGCACCAATCTGCAAGGTCGTCTAATATAGAGAAGCTGTTTGAACGTTAATATGTAATCGTATTCATTCGTCATCGGCGCCTCTATATTTTCGGACGTTCAAGAAGAGAATAAAATACCTACTCAGTGGGCATTTATTTAATGTTTAGTGAATAGCGTGTACTCAAATAAACTATTTTGATTGAACAATACAAATATATAGTGGCAAATAGTTAAGTTGCTAAAAAAGTGATAAAAAGTGATACAGTTTTCCAGTCTTTTGTTGGACTTGTTTCGTCTCTATTTGTAAAGTAAGCATATTCAACAAATTCAAAGAAATTATTGTGATAGCTTATGTCACTGTCTATATGGGTATATATTTTATTTATGTAAACTTCTTTCAAAAGCACTGATAAAATGTCAGCGGAAGTCCATCTGTGTAACTATCTGCGAACATTTAAATGAAATAGGTACCTAGTATACCCTAAAATATGAGTAATTAAATACATAGTATGGCAAACAAATGTATCTTTCATTATATACAAGATCTCAAATTTTTTAAGATTCATTTATAGATGCCTATCTATTAGTGGACTTCTAAAGGGTAATAAATGTAAGGATGTGCCTAAAGCTCCGTAATACAGCAATCTGCTGCAGTAAATGTTCATTGTGTACATGTTAAATTGACTAATTACTCTGCTGACTTCTGCTGAGGAAATAATATTCCTCGGTCTTTATTTTTTTTTATAAAGGAAAATGTAAGAAACACAGACCTGATAACATGCATATCAATTTCAAATGAGCAACAAAGGAAGAAATATATAAGTGTAGTATAGGATAAAGTTAACACATAATCTTAAAAGTTTAAACTTTAATTTAGCTGCAGGGCACAAATGGTACAAATGGTTTTGGTTAAAAACAGGAAATAATCCATTAATTATCCTTTAATAGCTATATACAGTAGTTAATTCTGCCTTCAAGTCTGATGACTAAACTTCTCTTCAGATAGCCACTCAGAGAATGTAGATATGTCGACGTTACCGAGGATACCAGTCTTAAAAAAGTGTAACGAAATCAAAATCTCAAACCAAAAGACAATTAATGATTTTATTGTTCAATTCATTAATACATTTCATTTCTGTACTAACAGTCAAACCCACGCAGCATGTATCAACGTTCGATTATTCTTTTTATTCTCGAAAGATCTTTGACCTGGACAAACTAGTTGTTTGGTAATGATGAAAAACCCACTCTTATTACCGTAACGTAGGCAAAAGCAAAATGCACAGTGATTCACTTTATATTTTTTTGTTTTGTGTTATAAAACAAGTTAGTGTACGATTAACTGCATAAGATTGTTCACGCAACAGTGATGAAATGTCGACATTGTTAACGAATATTTGTAAATGTATCCAAACTTAAACCTTAATGGAGCTTTTATTGATAGAAACTTTCCTTAATTTTTCTTTCTAATTTTCTAAAGACACAAACATAAAATAGAAACAAAAAGAACATAGAGAAATAATCAAAGTTAAAGCTCGATAGTTGTTGTCATCAGTCCTTAGTATGATTAGGTATCTTAATTATTTAAAAAAAAACTAAACTAATAGATTTGATTTCACAGAATACCTAACTCTCATAGACAATATAGACATAGTAGGCAAATTCAAAACTTTAAACATGCTTATTCCTTTGCAGATGAGCGACGGGCCCGTAAGATGGACAGTAAGCGTCGAAAATTGCTGCAGATGTATCAGCAGGAAATCTATAAGGATTTAGACGTTAAATACATCCTCGATGAGCTGTTCTCTAGGGATGCCATATCTAATGAGGACTTCGATCAAATTTATCATCAGGCAAGTATCGTCCACCGAACAAACGGTTAAAAGGACACCGAAATATTTATATTGAATAGGTATTAAAAATATTAAGTAGAAAGGCAGCTTATTGCTTACAGCATCATTATTGACACATTTTATTATTGAAAACATAACATTCCAACCTACTAAACGTCAATAAAAAAAATATTGTGTTAAAAATAAAAATACATAATAAGCCTATGTCTGATTGATTAAGTCTACAAAATATTATGATCCAATTCATCGTTTCAATTGTATACAAACTACTGGAACGATATTTAGTTGTCTTAAAATTTATGATATACGTAATATGCACTAATTGTTTATGGCATTATAAAGGGAACTCCAATATATGAAGTGATACTTCAATAGTAGGATGAGTCAGTGTAATCGAGCCAATTATCAGGAAGCTATGAAAATGAAACCGCGTATGCTGTTCAATCCTTGTTGATTTCATGTTTGCAAACGGGTTCGTTGAGTCACCTTGCATTACTTGAAGTCAAGTACCCCACTTCTAAAGTGATATCAATAAATATTTGAAGCGTGATTTCTAACTGCTGTAGTGGAGCTAAATCCTAATTTGTCAAATCTTTTACACAGCTCAAAAAACTTTAATTTATGAAGTATAAAATATTAAAAAATAAATAACGCTTCCCACTCACAGCTACACTAGGATTCCCTGTGTCGTGGGTGCCATGGACACACACAAACACAAATACACAAACACCCAGACCAGTAACAGA
>DWAV01000086.1:0-29861 GCA_018231305.1 Noctuana lactifera
GAGCAGCGTGGTGGAGTATGCTCCAGGCCTTCCCTGGTTATGGGGAGAGACCCGTGCCCAGCAGTGGGACATAAAAAGGCGTTGAAGACAATGGATGACCCTTAGAGCATTATCTTACAATCATTTCCAGATAAGAACAGTCCGCCGAAGGCTGATGCAGGTGGCGACCAAGTACTCAACCTGCCATTATCAGTGCTGGTACTGAATGGATCCAAGTCGTCGGACGACTTCCGCATCGTGTCGTGGAAGTGGAGCCGCTCGGGCTCCGGGCTCGCCGCCGGCACCGTTATACTAAATTCAGATACGCAACCCGTTTTAATGGTAAGTAACAATGTAATTAATACTTTGAAAATACTTTAGAATATTTTTTAACGATAATATTTTTTTTAAACCATGAATATTGATTATAATATAATCAATAGTAACATATATTATTATATTGACGTATGTTATTGATAATGATGGATATAATTATATAGAATACAGAAATGAAATAGTTAATTTCATTACTAATTATACGGAATTCATAAATCAGCGTCTAGAGATTTTAGTTACTTGTCTAATAGAAATAATTGGTAACCCAACAGAATAACGGATGTAATCAGCAACTGATCAATACTTTATTTTCTTACATTAAAATACTTAAAATGATTACTTAAAATTTTTTTGTTAAGAGTTACAAAACTTAAATAATAATCAAACATAAACACAACACATTTAATAAATATATTCTGAGTTATTTAAATTATGAAATTTTTACTTTAACGTCAATATAATTATACTTAGCATAGATACACATTATTACATTAATAGATAATTATTATCACTGGTTAACTTTTATAACTCATCTGAAGCTAACATATATTTTTAAATAATATGTACGTATATTTTTAAATATATGTACCCTATACACACGATAGTCTATAATATACTAATGATTTTTGTTGTTATTATTATTATTTATAAAAGTTGTTATTATTTATCATTATTTTTACACTTACTTCCAGTTAACAAACATCGAAGCGGGTAGATACGTGTTCGAGCTAGCAGTAACGGACGATCAAGGCGAATCAGACAGAGATACAGTGAGCGTGCAAGTGAAGCCTGATCCACTCGAGATGAACCTGTTGGAGATGACTCTCAACACCCCAATATCCTCCTTCACAAAGAGTCAGCTCGACTCGCTCGTACAGAAGATGACTTTGTTACTAAAAGATGACATGAAAGTGAACGTTACTGAGATTAGAGGTGAAGTGGACTCTGGAAACACTATTATCATCTTTTTCTTGTCGGAAAATGTAAGTGAATTTTTTTGCTTGTATTTCGTTCAGATTAGGAAATTCAATTTTAATTTACATTTTCTTACTTAATTAAATACTTTTTCTACCTCAATTGAAATCTACCCTATATTCTTGTATTTATTTTTCACATTTCTATTTGTTAATAATAAATAAATACACACAACACATAACAAAATAGATCATAAAAACATTTAAAAAATTGCACAATAGTGAAAACACATGGTACTGTCGTGTACATAGTCTGTTATAATACCTATATAAAATACATTATAGTTGTTACAGTATATTTCGTAGTTTGTAAGAGCAAGAAAAAAGTAAGTACCTGATTAAATAACAAAATAATAATGGAATAACTGCCCCAAGCTGGACAGAAGAAGTAAAATAAGAACGGAATAGTATACTTTAACATAGTTACAATAAATAGAAAATATAATTGTTTGTGCAGGGCGTGCCGGTGGAGGGAATCCGCGCGCTGGGCATATCGCGAGGCGCGGGGGCGGCGGCGGGCGCGGCGCGCGTGCGCTCGCTGCGCTGCCTCAGCACGTGCTCGGGCCGCGGCGTGTGCGACCGCTCCTCGCGCACGTGTCGCTGCGACGCCTTCTGGATGCAGAGCCTCATCACCCAGATGCAGCCCGACGCGATGCCCGATTGTGGTGTGTGCGCCATTCACAAATTCAAATAAAAAAATGTTCTTCATAATATATGAATACGATATGTATACACTGGATGAACGTTAAATAATAGGGCACATCGGCTTGGCGCCTTTTTGGCTGAAGTAGACCGGGAGAAAAAAGCCAAAGGAAAAAAACTATCGGTACTACTTTAAAATGAAATGTAAAAATTACAAATTATTAACAAATTATGCAGTAGTCATTAGTACTTGTCAGTATAAAGATCCATATAAAAGTTCTGTTATAACAATATTGGGTGTTCCGGCGCAGACTGGTCAGTGGTATACGCGAGCCTGGGCGGCGTGGCGCTGCTGTGTGGCGCGGGCGGAGCGTGCTGCGCGTGCGTGCGCGCCGCGCGCCGCCTGTGCGCGCCCCGCCGACCGCGCGCCCGCCCCAAGTACCGCTTGCTGCCGCTCGCAGATCGCGACCGCGGGGACAAGTCCAGGGAGTGCACTTACGAGTGTGAGTACTAATCTATTTATATCTTACAACGTAAATTTAAAACGAACATTTAAAAGTGTGACAGCAACAGTAACATAATATTTTTATAATTATAAAAACATACCTCATACATGCATCAGTCAGATAACTGCTAATGTATGAAGTCATATGTTTTAACTGCTCATCTCTCTAAATCTCAATTGACATAGTAGTTTGATACGATGTTGTTTTTATTGACAATTTTTTTTTCTTTACAGTTCCAACTAACGTATCAGAAACAGACACGGATTCGGACGTATTATACGAGACGAAAAGCAAGACGACCACGTTCGGTTCAAGAGCGATGAACGGGGAGGCGCCGCATGGGAACGGATGGAAGAAGACCGCATCCAACAAAACCTCTAGGAAAGTTAAAACATAGTTCAGCCTTTCTGTGGAATCCATCCACATGCCTTTGTTGTATCAAACACCCTAAGTGAGGTAAGACTAGCGATCTTTTGACTAAATTTGTAATCAATAGTACCTAACAATGTTAATACGTGTCGCATGTTACTATACGTATAGTATGAGCGTTTTGCACGTTACTTTACGTACTGTACTACACGTACGTTACTGTACGTACGATACGTAGATGCCAGATGTAAATGATGTATTTATTTGTAAATGTCGAAAATAATATTAAATGACAAGATGAAAACTAGTCTAATGCGTTCATAAAAAGACATGACGTGAGTACGTTGTACTTATAAAAATGTATGACACTCATGAAACCTTGAATGATAATAATTCATTAAACGACGATTAAAAAGTTGTAATTTTTATCAGCCGATGTGATATGATTTATGTGTTATCGAGGGTCGTCAAGTCTCCGTCGCGACTTGACGACCGACGGGAGCTCATGAGGAGGAACCTCGTCAGGGTCTGAAACTAGTCTGGCATTCCTTAAAATTACGGTTAAGCTAAGCCGTTTATACTAATAAAAATGTGTAAATATTGATTAACAAATTATTTTATTTCATTTGTACTTTAAAGACAAAATAATATTAGGATATACCATAATATTAATAAGTGCCCACACGAAGGTATGAATATTGTAATTTGCAAAATAAATTTTATTGATAATTTAATAGATAATATAAAATTGTATTTAGTAAATCACTACAACTACTTCATTATCTCATCGTAATAAAATAAAGAATATAGATGCCATTATAAGATTTACCTTCGTATTATGTAAAAAAAAAAGTAAGTTTTATTATTTGTAAATTAATATTTAAACATTTTTATTTATGGTTCAAATTAGCAGTATTATTTTTAAATGTATGTTAAGTAAACATTCCTGAATGGTGATGAGTATTTAAAACTAACAATTATTTTGATCTCGCGCAATAATTTGTATATTTTTCTTAAGCTACTAAAATGTCGTATGATTTTCCTTACAAATTAATATAATTTTTTTCAAAAGAATAAACATTTATTAATTTTTAAAAAATTCCTACCGCTGTTATGAGAGTTCAAACGTTTAAAACACAGTATAACTACCTACCTTGCCATTCATTACTAACTACGGCCATTATGACCGTGTAACGCTATCAAGTACAATTTTATTTAAAAAAAACTTAGATATACTGCTATGGGCAGCCTTATCATCCAGGCAAAGGTTACAGCAATTGTATAGGTATTATGTAAGTTTTATTATTAAACCATATACCAGCCAAAGATGTTAACATTTTCCTTTTGGCCAGTTTGCCAATTTTACATTTACTTATTGATTGCTTGAGTCACACGGACATTGTAATGTATAACATACCTATATTTGAATTATATTTTATATTGTATCGTTACAATTATATTGATGGTTTACTTAATATTACTTAAATAAGTATAATTGTATATTATATGTGTTAACTTCTTTATTGTTAACATATTTTTATAATTTTTAAAAATAGTTGAAGTGCTTTTTACGAAAATAACAGCTGATAATAGATGTTTTGGTAAATTGTCACTAAAATATAATACCTACCTATCTACTTAATAAAATTATCAAATCACTATCGAAAATACTCGAATGTTGGTAGTTACCTACTCCGATTATATTATAATATGTATATTCTTTCGATTTTATATAGGCAATTTGCATGTTGTAGTGACTACGCACATTATTTTCGATGCTACCGACTTGTGGCTTATTAAGTAATTATAATAAAATATGTATACATTACCTACTACGCTTTTATTTATTCGCTTATATAATTAATTATTATAATTAATACGAATCTTGTAATTAATTTTTTATATAAATTATGAAGTACTAAATAATATGTAGTTTATTTTCTTATACACAAATCCTAACACACAGGCAGACGGCTAAACATCTAATTGTTTTATCTCTAGTCTGTCGAACCCTGTAAGACTAGTGACGTCAACTTATTTTATCGCTTTGTAAATTATTTAATTTCATAAGTGATTTAATATTGTGATAAGTATTCAAAAGCTACAATTATCACCTGCTTATATAAAACGCAAATAATTTCGGAATGTTTAGATAGATACACTTAACAGTTAATGCTTGTGGATTTTATCTTTGGACATTGGAAAATTATCTGAACTTTAATAAATAATGTGCTAATATGTTTTTATTATACTTTTTGTGTATAACTATTCAAGATTGTTTTGTGGACATTTTAACTAGGTATATAATTATGTAACCATTATCTAGTCGATAGTTAATATTCTTACATTCACAACACAACAGGTCACTATAAAGAATAAAACTTCCTGATTATTTTATTAATTAATATTTATTTATGTAATGTTAATCAATAAAAACAGTCACTGTTATGTAAACTTATTTATAATTTTTTTTTACCGAAACTATAAATAAATAAATGAAATGGTAGTAAGTATGCTTGCAACATTGTTTTAATCATGTACCTAAGAAATAACATGATCTGACAAAACTAACCAGTTCGGTTTTTATATCGGAAATAACTCAGTTAACGACTGACATGCATTAATTGCTAACTGTAGTTGTTTACGTTCTAAGTTCATGTTGGGTTTGCTGATATTAAATTAAACAAAGAATATTAAAAAAAATTATTGTTGCTTTTATTGCAGTGCAGTTTACACATATTATACTGAGGTATACAATACATACATTTTTAATTAAAAAGGAAAACTCTTACATATTTAAATGGAATTTCTTTATAATATGTAACATAATTAAATAAAATATACTGAGTAACCTACATTTTAAGTAGTGCCTTTGTTTACCTACATACAATTTAAAATTATGCTAAAATATAATGAGGAAGATAGTAACATATTATTACATGCTTACATAATATCACTGGAATTTTGAGTATATCTGTAAATTTATAAATAAAATTCATGGAATGTATAAAAAAAATTAAATAATTCAAGCTTTAGTTGGGTATTAATGTAACATATTTATTTTAAATCTTATTTTAAACTAAGCTTGGCTTTAAAATAAACACAGTCCTAAAATTTGTAGGACAATTTAGAGCTTTAGCTAAGCTTAGGTATAACTATCATTAAAAGTAACCTATCATATTGGTATCAAAAACAATATAGGTACTTAATTAAGTATTTGGTGACTTGTGAATATTTAATTTATAAATCCCACAACCCTTCTTAGAACAAATTACTTATTTACACAAAGTTCTTTATTTTATTTACCACACACAAAAATTGTTTATTGTTTGCATTTTTTTAATATTCAAAAGGTTTTTAAGTTTATACATTTAAAACTTGACATGAACAAAGCTCTTAACAAGCTATAGAAGTCTACAAAATATAAAACTTGTGCTTTAAATATTATTGAGCTTTTTTCTTTCCAGATTTAACAGTTGATTTTACTTCCTTAGACCACATTGTTCTATTAAGAGATTCACCAAAAATGTATAAGCCAATGACAAATCCTAGGCTGAACAAATAGAAAATAACTCTCAGAGGCCAGTTCAGAACAGTCAATATTGGATATACCCAGCTTCCTGTTCTAAAATAGATGTAATGCACCCAAATAACATAGCTTAACATGAACACTCCCAATATACCTACTCCTACTTTTCTACGTGGATACATTCTAAAAGATGTGACAAGCTCAATGAAAGTAAATATGACAATATTTGAATGCATTATGTGATTTAACCATAGTGGAAAATAAGCGTCCATCATTTTTGGTAAAATTAATTCACGATCAACTGCATAAATACCCCAAAATGTAATTCCAACAAACATAGCTAATGGAAAGGCAAGTGAAGTGAATAAGATATCTTTTATACGTCGAATTATAGGTTTCCGCGAAGGTGTTGAGTCGTCCGTTCCAAATACATCGTTAAGAAATGCTACACTGAAATAAAGAGTTTGCACCATCTGAAAGAAAAAATAATTTTATTGTAAGGACCTAATCATAGGCAAATATTTACAAATTAATACATTACTATGATTAACCTTACCGCATCCAAGTAAGTAAGATATTTTAATTTTCCTCCAAACGGTGTTACTGTTGTTGACGTACTGGGTATTCTAACGTAAGTGTAATCATAATAGCATCCGAAGCAAAATTGCACAGCTCCAAACAAATGGAAAACAGCTTTTAGTAGTGACATTTTTGTTCTCTTAACTGACAAATACTTACTTTAAACAAAATATTTACAGTTAAGATTTAGAAAGGTTATACGTATACGTTAATGTGCCAATTTAAGTTAGGTACAAGACGAAAGATGTATAAAATTAATTTGCTATTAAAGCTTTATTGCTATATAAATAAGGCACATATCTTAGGGATCACTGTATGCAAAGTTCAAACACCAAAAATGATTTTCATAGTTCAAAAATCATAGCTAATTTTGATATTAAAATTTAATTAGGTAGGTAGGAGGTAGGCAATTTGCATGCCTTGCGTAATTTCAAATTGTCAACGATATGAATGAAATCGTGAAGTAAGTTGGTGAAGGAAAGTGAAATCTGTGTGATCAAAACGTCTAATCAAATGTCTACTTTTAATGTCACTGTCAAGTCGCCTATCTATCGACTACAGAATAAATAGAGTTAAAAATCATAAATTTAGTACTTACATAATATAAACTGGCCTACACCGAAGATTATGAGTATAAAAGTAGCCTTTACAGCTCTAAGCTCTAAGATACTGAAACACCTCGATCAATATAAAATATGTTTATTAAATATACTGTGTAAAAGCATGAAAAAATAATATTAGCTACATATTACATATAAACTTAATATTATTAAAAGTGATTTGGGGAAGTAGGTATGTACCAGTAAAATACTAAGTAATTATTAATTTTAAATTATTCCAAACGATCGTTTTCACAATTAATTAGATTTAAAATTTCATAAACTCTGTTCGTACCAGCTACTACCAATTTATTTTTTCTCGTAACCATCTGTTAAGAGTTATCTTTATATAGGAGGTAATCTAGCAAATGGTGATGGTGCGTCATCAGGGACAGGCGCGGTAAAAGCGAGTGGACGGCGGGTAACAACTCGCGGAGCGCTGGCCGCCAAGTCGGGCAACGCGCCACGCACTAACCGTCGCAACGCAGCGTTTCGCTGCCTTAAGTGGCATACTTCTTCGTGCAGACGTTCTCGCTCTGTTTTCATTAAGAAAAATATTTATTTAGAGATACACATATTTAGTGCATGAAATTAGTTTAATGCCAACGATTTTTTAATTAAATTCATAAAATATTTACCTTGAAGTATTGGCAAGTAATTATTCAGGCCGGTTAGAAGGCCATTCCAAAAACGATCCTTATCAGACGGAAACGCAATTTTCCATTGTGCCCAGTATTGATCTAGTTCCTCTGGTGTCAATTTGCGGGACGGCGTAGTAAAATCTGGGGGCTTGACGCTATCCCTGAAGGAAAATTAACATAGATTAAAATAATAATAATATATTATAAATATTTAATATAAGAAAAGTTCGAAGACTTTTACTTATGTTATTATATTACACATTTTCTATGATTTATCTATATTATTTAGTTAAGAATGAAGCTTTTTTACTGTACGTTTTTAAAATTAAAACTCACATAATATCATACAAGTTCCTTTTATCCGGAGGCACAAACACATTCATAAATTCACTTAAAGCAGTCAATACTTGCATAGGTTCAATTTCTAGAAGGTGTCCCGCTGTAAAGGCAATTAAGAATTACTTTTATATAGGATTAACTCCAATTCTACTAATGTGAAAGTATAATATAGCCTATTCATGAGTAGGTAGATATTATCTACGGTTACTTCCGACATCATCGACAGAGTATAAGTTATGCGTGTAGGTACAATTTGTATAACTAATATTTCAACTAAGTAATTCAGATTTTGTTGAAATATGTTTGTACGTGACGTGCATTAAATTTCTCATGCGTTTAACTAACCAGGACATAGGAAGGGACTCTGTTTCTTGTGCGAGACAAGGGTGGGCTGTGACGAAACCGTAACGCCGCGGGATCCGGCTCGTTTGGTAGGTGCCGAACCCCCCGTGTCTGACGGTGCATCTGACACCGCTACGCTGCCTTAAATTGTAAAATACTTATATTTGTTATTGTGTATTCTGTTATATAATACACTAGCTGTGCCCCCCCCCGGTTTCACCTGCATTAAGAATTGCAACGTAACGCTTGACAGCATATAGCCTTCTTCAATAAATGCACTATCTTACACTAAAAGAATTTTTCAAATCGGCCCGTAGTTCCAGAGATTAGCGCGTTCAAACAAACAAACTCTTTAGCTTTATATTATTAGTACAGATATATTTGTTCAGCGCTTTATTGTTAAAGCAAAGCCACTTGACGCTTTTGGATGAAAAGTCAACCGATATAAAAGCAATGATTATGATTAGCCATGGCACGTTTTAACGCCTCCAAGCAGAAATACAAGCGAACGAGAAAAAAATTTGCATTAAAATATTTCAAGAATCATTTATACTTCAGTACCTTGCGGCGCGCCACATTTCTGTATTATTTCATCAGCCTCCGCAATCAACATTTGATCTGCAAGCGACAGATCCTGTGCCCTGAAATATTCGTTGAGATAAAAGCATTTACTAGTAAAAGATAATTCGTGTTTAAAACAGATACAGAATTTTAAAAATATAGGCTTGATCTAAAGCTGAGAATAATTTAATAAACTGACCTAAACCCAACATGAACAGAACGGGAGGTGCTAGCCGATATGCTTCTGGCAACACTTGACCGTCCCCTAATCGACGAACGATCTCCTAATCAACAGAGATATTGGTATGAATTATATTTTAAAAGCACATATCACAAAAGGGAAAATTAAGTATTTTCATATCAAGCAATAGATAGTTTCTACAAAAAAAATATGTAGATCAATTATGGCCAAAATGTATTATTTCAAATCAAAAAAGTTAATCATACCGCGAACTCCCTGTCCCTTTACACTGACATGGTGAGATCCATCTTGCGAAGGAACCTACAGAAAAAAAATACATGTTATATATAATAATATACCTATAGTAGGTGCGTTATAGTAAAAGCTGATTGGTTTACTTACACCAGTAATCGACGGCTCCAATAACTCAGACGTCACCTCCACACCGATGCATATGGGACAGAAAGCGTAATTCAAAAATATTTTGCATAGAAGCTCAATATCTTCCTGTGCTTGAATTTCTAATGCCTGCGGGTTGATTGTTTATTATTAAACAGTGCCTGTCGCGGCCATAGACTAGTAGAGTGGACGAATATATCTTCTCTTTTAACATTGAGTTTAATAATAATTAATCTTTATAATATATTAAGGGTTTCGGACCGGAAGGCCAATTTTTCTCAAAAATTGTAATGAGTCTCCCGTCTTACCCTTACACCCCACCCCTTAATACTAAATACTGAACTTGGTTAGTAGAACCAACAGAAATAATCATCCGAATCAAGTTTTTATAAAAATCTCCTAAAAAAGATTTAATTTATCTGTTTTGTAATAATTTGGTAAAAAAATTACTACTTTTTTAAATGAATAAATAAATAGTGATTAGCAAACCATGAAAATCGAGTCCAGTGTGCAAAGATTTCTACTAGTCAGCTGATATTTTTCTATCAGCTTGAGTAAACGGTCCTCTACCAAAAAACCCGTGTTATCTGCGATAAGTTGCAGAATATGACGAACCTTCAACAATAATTAATTACATTCACTTATTGGTTTTACATAGGTAATGTACCTTATATAAAATTAATCCTTTAATCTTGGCATACCTACCAATTTATCTTTAGCTTCTTGGTCAGCAAAATTTTTAAGATTCTGTGATATGCTGGAAACTTGTGTGTTTGTTGTATTTTTTGTAGCACACTCATTCTCTAAAATATTATAACAGTCTCAATTAGCATCCACATAATTAGACATTTTAAGTTTAAAAAAAAGTGAAGTTAAAAATACAATTAAAGTATGTAACGTTGTCACCGTAAATAAAAATCAAATATCACCGTATTTTGCTAGCGGGCTTTTTGGTGGCGGTGGCGGGGGCGGTGGCGGTGCTTCAGCCAGGATGTGCGCGTGAAGCGCAACTTCAGCTTGCCGCAACTGACGCATCAGACTCATGCACCTTGCCGTCGACATTCGCCATACTTGACAAAACTTATAGTTATTCACGTGTGAGAAGTGACGAGCTTTCTTTTCTAAATCATTCATAGCCTGCATCAACTTTACAATCTCTGCGTCAGCTTTAATTTCTTCAATGGCGCCATCTTCCGCTGCTTTACGTATTTTTGAACGCAGTTTATTAGCGACATCGGACATCTTGTTCAATTTACGCTTCTGCTGAGACCTAACAAAAACATTTTCTTCTTCTCTTTTTTTAAGAACCTAGAATTTCATGCAAAAGAAATCATTCATATAATAATCTATACTATCACCTGGAAAATACATCAAGACTTGAATAATAATGAATAGAGAAAATACCTGATAGTTGTAACCGATTTTTTCAGTGTTTATAATGCAGGTCGCTTTTAATTTCTCTAACTCCTTTTGCAATTCCTGTATTAATGTTTCCAGTTCTATTTTAGCTTCTCTATACTTACTGTGATGGTCCCACATTATGGAATCAATTTCCTGCTTATGCTCTTCTAACTAAAAGTCAAAATACATAATATATTAAATATTCGCTAAATTAGTATGTAATAAGTATGTAGTAAAGTTCGTAATGAAGTGACAGTAAAACCTGTTCAGTTTTATATTCCATGTGAGCAACTTCCTCCTTATCTCTTTGTTTATAAAGAGCCTCCCATCGTTTATTGTTGTGGTCAATCATGGCTTCCCTTTCTATATTAATTGCTTGTTCAATTAGTGACAATTGCTTTTCGTAAGCTCTCTGCATTATCGTAACTTGTTTTTCTATCCTGTCAGACAACTCTTTTATATCTTTATCCTAAAATAAAGTAAGGTATTAAAGAATTATCAACACTTTAAATTACACGTAATTTTTGGAAATTGTGATGCTAACTTGTTTGTCTAAGTCTTCATAATATGCTTCATCCATACGTTTCAGGTCCTGCTTAAGTTCACATATCAATTGGTTTTTCTGATCAAGAAGAGCATCACAATTTCGTTTTTGTTCCTTAATATCAGCATCTATGTCTAAGGGATCCTTTATTTCCAACATAGCATCCCAATGTGAAGTGATTGCGTCGTATTGCAATTGTGCTTCGGCTGCTTCAGTCTCGATGTTTTCAAAGGAAACTGAAAACGTCAGCATATTAAGTTAAATTAAAAATTCCCCTTTAATATTACACTTTTAAGAAACATACCTACATGAGTTCGTTAAAGAGAATAAAGGCCATTTTTTGTATTCATAATTAACATGCAATCATCAGAAGCAGGTGAAATTTATTTGATTTACCTATTATGTACCTATTCTATATATTATATTATTATATCTACACATGAGTGGCTGTTTCGGGTGAAGCAAATAAAAAAATTTAGGTAGTAATAAACACCTTCTTTATCATATTCATTTATGTTTGAAAAACTTTTTGCATTCTACAAAGCTCGGCTTTATATATCCTGTGCATAATTTTATTTTAGTATTGCTTACTTTTCATTTTGTCGGCGAAAAGTGTTCGTCGAATAACTTCCCGTTCATCTGTTGTTACCTTTACATTAGTAACCTTTGCAGCGCCATCTAGTGCTAAGCGCTGAAGCTCTTCCGCGGCAGAGGCAGTCGCTTGTTCTATTGGACCTGGTTCTTCTTCTTTAAACGTTTCTTCTGATGGTTGCTCAGCTCTGGAGATAAATCATCATAATTGGACATCGTTTTTTTAATATTTTAAAACACATATCGCTTTCACAAACGAAATTGTATCAAGTCTAAAATATGCAAAAAAAAAATTCTAAAATTTTCAATAGGTGGGTACCTACCTACCTATACTCTTTTCTTTGTAATGAGCGATGTATCCTAGTAGGACCTACCCTACCTATATACGTTTAAAGGCTATGAAAACATTTGTGCTTAGGCACGTACTACGTAGATATTGTACTGTCTTTACCTCTTGATAGCTTCTTGCCTACGCTTTATGCGTAAAGCTCTTGCTGCTTTACGTTCTTTGGGATCTTCCGAAGTAACCTGAGGTTCCTTGGGTGCTAGTACATCTTCTTCGTCATCTTCATATCCTCCAAATTTTCCAGCCATATTAATATTAGGTAAAGTTCTGTATTTTTGTATAAATACACAATCTAACACACCTTTTATCTTGCTGAGGCTATATGGCTATGTGCTGACTTGAGTGACTTTTGGTTACCATGCCAATAAATAAACAATGTCTAATAATATCTATATCCATGCCAACCAGTATTATTCTATAGAAAGAACAATGTCAAGTAGGTAATAGTTCCGTACGTAACTTTAGCTATACGATTTTTAGTTTCAGATACGCCCACGGAGCGCTACTCAAAATCCCATACAAAATTTAACTGTTACTTAGCTTTAACTTTAACGGGCTATCTTGAATAGAAGTCATTAAAAATTACGTATCTCGTAGTCTAGGGTATTATTTTAGCACGATTGCCTAGAAAGGTCCTATGAACTAATGCAACCAACATAAAATACAACGAAAAATTGTAGCTTCGATAACAGAGGACTCAACTCCAGTGTAGTGTGGCAATGAACTAGTCTTCAAGACATTTTGAAGAATACTCAGTTATGTAAGACTTACTGCATTAACAAACTTGAATATCCTCCAGTAATTTAAAAATCCTAAACGAGAAATAAAACTACATCATTGTTTAGATTTTTTTTATTACTTAGTTTACTTTTTGCTGTTGAGAATGATACCATCATACTTCTGTTGGAACCACTTCATAGCATCCTCCTTTGTCAAACGGTGGGGGAACCCAACCTTTCCAGTCTTACGTCTTCTGTGTGCAACATTGAAACCTGAAAAGATAAGAAAAATGCCATTTATGCCAACTTTTATTAAAGAAACCATGATTAGTATTCCAAAAGAAGTGCGACTTAGCTCATAATTGGATAATACAACTGCTGAGTTTTATTGTGATTTACACAGAAACGTCTACCAGATGATTTGAATAAAGACAGTCAAGACACCAATGCATGTTGTCTCATGTACACATAGGAAGATGGTACTTTCCCAGACAGGTCCTTTGTACTACATAAATATTTAAAATTACATACTTAATACTGTGTAATTTTTCTACTAAGAATAATGTTTGAAAAAATAGTAATGAATAAAAAAATTAAAAGGGTATGTAACTATGTACCTAAATCTCAATCAAGAATAATTTTATTACACTAATGTTACACTTATCAGAGATTTAGATTGTTGTGGCACATAATTTACAGAGTGTTGATATATTTATCCAACACTCTTGAACACATGTGCACCATGAAAACCATGCAATACATAGAACTCTATTTAAAAAGTAACTTAACTCAACTCAATTTGTTAAGATTAACAAAAATCACAGGGTTTTATAATCTCATCTTACATCCATTAATTATTTAAGTGCCTGCAATGCCTTCAACCCTTTTTATGTCCCACTGTTAGGCACTGGCCTCTCCCCACAACGAGGAAGACCTGGAGCATACTCTGCCACGCCGCTCCAATGGGGATTGCTGGAGATACGGGTTAGTGAATATATATATGTTGCTTACCTGGTCTGCCCAGTACAACATAGAAGTCAAGACCGTAGATACCAATTGAGGGGTCATACTTGATACCCAAGTCAATGTGTTCCTGGATACCAAAGCCAAAGTTTCCAGTGGCTGAGAAGTTGTCACGCCTCAACTCATATTCTCTAACCTGCAAAAATAATTTAAAAATTGAGTTGCTTAAATAAAATAAAGTAAATATTATTTTTATGGCACATAGACAATTCAATGTACATTGTACATAGATAAGTCAATGTAATTTATCGAGTATTCTGAAGGAGAAAAATTGGTCATTCAGAAGTTGCAATCAAAATATTTCTCTTGCATGAACTTATTAATATTTCACAAAATGAAATGTGAATATTGAACCATTAAGTCATGCTTAGTTTTATAAGAAAATCTATAAAAAAACAGAGATAAACTAAAGTTATTACTACCATGTCAGTAAAACACTTTCATAACTAAATAATTATTGTGAATTGTTATTGTGAATACACCTTAAAAGATTGACAATGTGCTGACTTTTTTTGCAGTAATTTTAATACTCCTTTAAATTTTATGTCTATTTAAGTAGGACCTCAAGTGGGGGAATCACAGATCAAAAACTTGTTTAATGTGGATATAAGAAATTCCAAATTGTTAACCTATGTAAATCTTCAATTCATAAATTATTATGTTACCATTATTAAAAAAAAAAATTAATAATAATTAATTGTAGGTG
This sequence comes from Noctuana lactifera, assembly GCA_018231305.1. Classification (NCBI taxonomy): domain Eukaryota; kingdom Metazoa; phylum Arthropoda; class Insecta; order Lepidoptera; family Hesperiidae; genus Noctuana; species Noctuana lactifera. The sequence goes on from DWAV01000086.1 coordinate 15,307, forward strand.
CTTACTTTTAATCCCCTCTCCAGGATTTCTTCAGCCTTAGCTCCTCGCACTGTGCAGTGAACTGCAATTTTCTCATTACGACGGATACCAAAGGACCGCACAGTGTAACGAGCTTTGGAGAATACTGGCTGTTGGCCAGTCAGCTGTTCTAACACCTGAAAATGATCACTTCTTTACATTACTACTGATACAAAGATAAATAATAAACGCATAGACACTTACATACATAAAAATGTCATTGTATCTAGTATTTTGAGCAGAAAGTAGTACAGCTCAAAAGTTGCGTTACAATATATTGCTCTTGCATGAGTTTACAAAGAAAACACAAAATAATAATGTGCATCTTGAACAGCTCATGCTTAAATATATCTGATTCAGTATTAAACATACAAAATTATAATTTACCTAGACGAACAAAATATATACTAGCCTTATGTACCTACTTAAATATCGTTATTATTAGTTATTGTTTAGTAAATTAATTATTTAACATAAACACTATAATGAGACAATTCAAGGCATACCTTAGCAGCACGTGTAAGCCTGTCACCAGATTCTCCAACACAGATGTTCAAACATAGTTTTCGGATATGAAGATTCCGCATAACATTTTTGGAATTGTCTTTCGGAATTTTCTTCTCGTTCTTATCCTTTTTACTCTGTTTAAGGGCAGGCGGTGGTACACGCTGCAAACCATAATTTTTGCTTCGTCAAAATTCAAAGAAAAAATACAGTAGGTATAACTAATTCACAGGTTTCTTTAATGAATAAACTTGTCATCCAGTTAGGTTAGAGTCATAAGAAAGACATAAACTAATTAATGGAAAATAATCAAATTGATAGGTCAGATGCAGAATGACAAATATATTTCGCAATAAATATTTATAAAGAACTGTTTAATTTCACTGATTATGACGGATTTTTTAGGATTAAATACCAAAACACCTACCGCCATGGTTACAGATTTCTAAAAGAATCAGAAACGTCAACGTCAAAATCAATTCAATATTCAAATTTCAATGCACAGAGTACAGACTACTTAGATTCAATGTTATCCAGTGTTGTCGTTGATTATTGTTTGCCATAGATATATATAACAGAAAAAATTGCCATATTTCTAAAAAGCTTATGTAAATATTTGGGATTAGACTAAAAAAAGATCATAATTGTGGAACTCTACCTTGGCAGATTGGCATTTGACTGAAAAATAATTCACCATGATCGCACCTTATATAAAATTATGCTTGTTTTTCGGGGCCTGACATGTATTGTACGGCAACACTGATGTTACCATGTGATGATTGTGACGTGACACTACTGACAACTGATTGAACTGACACTGACAGTGACATAATATTGTCACTTCTATCAACATTGCCAGAACGTACGTTACTTTTGTATTGTAATTTGTAACGTTTATAAACGTTTTACATTACTTTTTGACCCTCTACTCTACGCTACATTTATGTTACATTATTTTTAATGTAACTTTTTGCAGTAATGGACTACAAAAACAAGGTGAAACTAAACCGAAACTTAAATCAAATTTAACATTTCTCTCTATAAGAGATACCTACTATTCTTCTCTTCCCCTCACTCTTCTTTCCCCAATAAAATTTGAATGGTACGATTAAAAAAAGGGTCAAAGTCAAAAAGTAACGAAAAACGTTACAAAAGTAATGTTCTGGCAACGCTAAGCTACAATGCCATTACGGTTTTCATCTAAGGAGTGATTCTTATAAATATCCCAAATTGCCCAAAAGACAATTTAGATGCTATTTGAAGAGAATTTTCTATTAATAGGTAAATATCTGTAAAGGTATTATGGTATGTAGGTATCTACCATCTTACCATAAATCATAGATATTCATACCAATTTTTGCAATTAAAATTTTTAAAGTTTTATCACCTACCCACATTTTTGTAATAATATTTTACATGGGTACGGGTACGTATATTTATTGGACTGGTTGTCAATTACCTTGATATTGCTACCCAATACGACAAAAGAATTACATGAATTTATTTCTATAGTACGAAACGATAAATTATTAACGTTTAAGTCTAAGCATTTAAGTAGGTATCATTATACCTACATAATTAATTTTAATAGTTATCTCCGGTCCCGTAACTACAACATATCTACACACAATAAAATAGTTTTATAAGATGGATAAAAATAAACCTATAAAATACCGAAGATACTATTGTGCAACCTGTGATAAATTTACTAATTCAAGAAATCAACTAAATCAGCACTTAGAAGGGGTTCCACATCAACATAACATAATTTGCAAAGCCCATAAAAAAGAAAAGAATAGGGAGACCGCTTCACCGTCAAGCGATCATCGTTGCGACCCTCGAGTGTACGTTCCAGCGTTTATCATTATTTTTATTACAACTTATATCTTTTGCTATGTAATTATAATGTTCAGTAATTCATGGTAATTGTTACAAATTATCATAAGTCATGGCCATTAACACCTTAAATTTCGCGCCACAATTTTAATTGGCGGAGAAGTCGTCCCCAAGCGTTCTCGGCTTCTATGCGCACGAACGAACGCGCAGAACAATGAGGTAGCAGCCATTTTATGTCGGTGCCTAAGAAAAACATAATTCGAATGGCCAATCTTAACGAAATTGTGTAATTAGTGCTCTAATTTATGTGTTTCTCTACACGCCATTATTATTAGGTGTTTCTTTACTTATGTGAGTAAAATCAATGTTTTACTATATATATCGATAGTTAATAAGCGAAACGAAACTTATCATTTCGCATTTAAATGGAATAATTAAAAATAATAATTCTGTTGGTGATTCCCTCCATAAAGTATGTAAGGTCGTCGCGTCTGAGACGGGTGCGAGCATTTATTTGCTAGTTGTGTTTGTGTTTACAGATACTAGATCGGCGATTGTTACTGTCCGAAAGTGCATTCTGTTCTGTATATTTAGTCTTAGGATATGACATAACTTTCGCTACTGTTAATATTACAAAACTCATATCTCGCGCTGTTTAAACAACAGTTGTAGTTTCGTTTAAATTCTTTTTGTACCGGCGTCGCGTAGCCTCGACCTGTAAGTTAGGGAGAAAATTCAATAACGAATTGGCCATTTTATTGATGGCAGGGGGGAGGCTGGGTGGAGACATTCGCCGAGCTTCGGCCATTTAATTTGTTACGAACAATCACTTTTCAGATGTTATTTGTTTACAATCCGGTATAGAACTAGGTATCTATAGGTTGTTGTTCTAACTATAAACAAAACATCATAGTAATGTATAGGTACACGCACATACCTACATACATTCAATGATAAGCGATCCTTTGTACATTTTGTACCTACCTAGACCTTTAAAGCATAAATAAATATATTTGTATTTTGTATTATTTAGGTGGCCAGTCAATGCCCTCAAATACAAAACTTACCTATAGGTAGGTAGGTACACAATCTAAACATTGTAGATAGGCAGGTATATTATTATTTTACTTTTTTTCATTTTTATTGTTAAATATTCATGTAGAGAGATATGTAAGTAATTAATGATTTATATAGATTGAACATTAAATAGGTAATTTTTTTGTCTCATCAACTATCAAGTAAGAAATTAAACGATTAATTTATTATTATAAGGTTTTTTCGTAGTACCTACTTAGTAGTTAGGTATGTTGATTTTTTCCCATTTTTTTACCTATTTAATTTTACTAATTTTTCTAACAAGAGTAACAAGAAAACATTGAATGGTCTAGCTTGATAGCTTATTTGATTTAATACTAAACAAAACTTAGTAAAAAAATGTTGCCTGCCTAGGTAGAAAGCTTTTTCTAGTTGATTTTGTATTGGGAATTGAAAATAATGTATGAATTTTAAAAAAAGATTAATAATAATGATCAGTTCCAAAACATCCTTGGTAAAAGTTTCTATTTTGCACTCATTTTAGTCAGAATGCATTCTTAATTAAATGTCCAAAAAGTGTAAAATGTTACGGTACCATACATTAAATGTACTTTATAGCTTTTTTTTAAGGTTTGACTTTGTTTCTTAGGAAGGATCAAATTTTTTTTGCTGTGCTGTATTTATTGAGAACATTAAAAATTTTATGGGACTGTGAATCTAGTTTTTTTTAGTATATCAATGTATATAAGTAATATTAATGAATAAATGGAAGTTCTTGATTTGCTTTATATTTTTGTTTCGTTTTTTTTTAAACAATAAAGTTGATATGTAATACCTAAATTATTTCAGTTTTTTTTTATGTAAGTTTAGTAAACTGATCAAGTCTGTTAATATCTGTTTACTGTGTAAATAAACTTTTGATATTACTATTTTGTTTGATTGTTTTATTAGTTTCTATTACTAATAAACAAATTTGAAATTTGAAATTAGTTGAACATATACTTAAAAATGAACCTATAATTTTTGTTACAGTTTGATTACAGTATAAATACCGAACACAAATGTGGTACCTACTTAAAATTTAACTTAGTAACTAAGTATTACAATAAAAACCTTATAAGTAGGCATTCAAGCAATATAATAATACCATCAAAATTAACTGATGAATCTTTATTCTCTTTTCCCATAATTGAATTTGTTTAAGAAATAAAGCATATAAAATACGTTCTGTTTCCGGGCCAAGAACACTATGTTTTATTATACTTAGTTATTAAAAAAAAATTAAATTCTGATCTATATACTCATACACAGAACTTGACACTAATTATGATGGTTGTTTGTCCAGGTGGCAGCACTTAAGAATGGGGGAGCAAGAATCAGTTCGCCATTAGTTTCCCGGCACACTGGGGCGTGGGCGTCGGGGGTGTGGCGCGGGGCGTCGGGGTCCCCGTGCCACCCCCCGGCGACCTACTCGCCACGATCTCCATGTTCGAACAACAAATCAAAGCAGAACCCATGAGGTATGTAAGTCAAGTCAACTACCTATATGTAGTAATTTTGTTTTCTTTGTGACTTTCTTATTTTTATATTCTTGTTATTACATTATTCATAATTAACTCTATAATATTATTCCACCTTATTGTTGAGTTAACTCTTAGTCATATCTTGAATATGATACATTTAAAGAAATTGGCTTTTTTGGGAAGTCTGTCAGCAGTCATATGTGGAGGCGTTGCTACTTATGAGGACTGAGATGATCACTTCACGAAATAGGCCAACTACCTAATAGTCTGTAACAATTAAGTGTTCAACTAGTATGTATTTATTTAAGAATTATTAATATTTTACAGTTTCTACTCATCCCATCCACACATACACCCAGGCCCTCAAGCAATCGTCCGACCAGACTCAAACCATTCAATCATCAACATGAATCAACATCATCACTCCCAAGAAGATTCTAAGGATAGTCTTATAATACAACAACAAGTACAACACCAAGAGCTGATGGAACAGCATCAACAAGAAATGCAACATGATGACGAAGTAGATAATGTGAGTAATTACACTAATTAAATAATGTTTTTACAATAGGAATGTTATCATAATATGTTTATAATATTTCATATCTGATAATATCCATTTTTTAATTGACAGCTGAGCTTCAAAGGAATGGAGGATGAAGGTGTTGACATGGATATGGATGGGAGACAATGTTCACAGGTACCGACAAAATTTATTTAATATTATTTTTCTGATTAAATACCTAATGTAGAAAACCTGACATTTTCAGAATTGAATGTGATTTTCTTCTCTTAGGGTATGGGCGTGGACATGGGATCAGTTCAAACGAAGATGGAGATAGCAAATGGGGGGCAATCAGTTCCACGTTCAAAGCCACAGGCCTGCAAGGTTGGTAAACGTTATATTATTCACTTAGTTATATTATTCACGAATATACTGCACATAATATGTACAAATGTAATATCGTGAAATCATTAATTATTGTGTTGTGTAATAATGTAATTTTATTATTTAACTTCATTTCAGGTTTGTGGTAAAGTTTTATCATCAGCTTCTTCATATTACGTCCATATGAAGCTCCATTCAGGAAATAAACCTTTTCAATGCACGGTATGTTTTATCAATTTATGCATTCTGTCTGAATTTAAAAAATGTAATGCAGGCAGTTCTTTATGTACACATTATTTTTATTTATACATAAAACATTTTTATAATGTAATGACATAATTCATTTTTTATTTTAAGCTTATTTTTTAAAAGTTATGCGAGTGATATATACATATATTATTATATATTCATAAATTATGAGTATATAATAAAATATATATATATGAGTCATAATACTCATGTTAAACTTTCATTATAGCTGTTTGTATTTTATCTTTTAATTTATATAGTTCACAAATTTCAAACTAATGTTAACAATATCAAAATTAATAACGCAAATAAAATAAAAACGCACACTATCTTACTTATTACATTATGGAAAAACTTTATTTTTTGTTATCAAGTTAGTATTAGATAATGTAAAACTGAACATTTTAAATATATTATTTTATTGATAGGTATGTGATGCTGCTTTTTGCCGAAAGCCATACCTTGAAGTACATATGCGCACTCATACAGGCGAGAGGCCCTTCCAATGCGATTTATGCCTCAAAAGATTCACACAAAAGTCCAGTCTCAATACGCACAAACGCGTTCATACCGGTGAGTTCTATTGTATTGGTTATTTTAAAGAATTTACACTTGCCAATGTCACTATCGAGTGCTTTTTAAATTCTGATAGGGTATGAACAGAATTTAAAAATACAACAAAACTAGTGACAATAATATGATGAAACATACAAATAAATTATATTGTATGAATACTAGATAATATTTTTAATTGTGTCTTGAATTGATGCTGTAATAAATATTTTATAAAGCAACTAAACCTTTTCTGTAAAGGGATCTGTAGGATAAAATTGAGAATTATTGGTTGCTTACAAAATAGTTTTTGTATTAGTTATTGACTTATTGGTAATTTAATTTGTAGTCCACCAATTTTATGGAATTTATATTACTTTATAATAAAACTGGCATTATCTGAGTAATAAAACCACCTACTTCTGTTCTAAATTACATTAATTATGCTTTTGGTGTAATTTCCATATTAGATTCTGTGTTTAGACTCTAAACTTCGAGATTAGAGATTATTTTGTTCTTTATGTTTTAGGTATCAACATTTTAAATAAAAGGTAATAAATAAACCATGTTTTAAAACAAAATAATATACTTATGGAAATTACATTAGAAGTTTATTATGAAAACTTTCAATTTTACTAAAGGTATATTCGTACTTTGTACCATGAGGGGATTGTCAAGTGTTATTATACTCTAGGCCTTAGATTTTTTTATATTTCCGATCAAGTCAACCTCCTCCTGTTTTCGCGGTACCAAAATGTATGCATTTTTATGTTAATATTTTTTTTGCAATCCAAATGTTTTTATACCTTTTTTAACGCCCTGATGAGTTACTATTATTTTTATATGTGATACAATTATAGCTTATTCTGTTTTAAAAGTTATTATGGTAAATCATTAGGTTTATTACATCGGATATAAATCAGGAATTAAGTATAAACTAAGTATTACATAAAAATACGCATGCTTACAAACGTTGGTAAATTATTATTTTTAGAAGCTATTTATAAAATGTACTCTCTTGCTATGTATTATATTTATATGTAGATTTTAATGATCTCAATTTTATTGGGACTTTAGCCTTATAATAATGTGTATGATACCCGGCCTCGGTTTGGAGCTTATAAGCAAGCATTCAGTTGTCTTATTTCCTGTATCTCTATTGTAGATATTAGATTTATAAAGTATCTACCTATATAATTAATATAAACACGACACTGGTGCGACACACATAGGTCGTTCGTCCATCGCTTACAACACATATGCTTAACATAAAGATGTGAATAGTTTTTGAGTTGTGTCACGTAAATAAAATGATTGAATCAGGGCGTGAGGAAGACAATCTGATGTGAGTAAACAGGGGGAGGTACGGAACGCACAGTGGACACAACCGTGGACGGAACCACGCGTCCAATGTGTGTTCCCGTCGTGGCTTAGATCATATGCGTGCATAAGTGTGAGACGTTGGATGTGGCCTGGCTTCTAGATGAGCACATGCGCGCGTTGATGGTGAAGGAGCGGCCCTACAAGTGTGAGCTCTGTCAGATGCGGTTCACGCAGAGCTCCAGCCTCAACCGACACAAGAAAATACACACGGGTGGGTTCTATTTTCTCACTGCCCGCTGCCCGCCGCCCACTCGTTAACGAGCCCCTATGACATAATATCTAATTAGCTCCCTCATCAAAGAAGTATTCAAAGTAAAAGTTAAGTTTTTATCTTTATTTGTCCGATGATTTCGTTCAGAGGAGCACAGACGCGCGTTGCTGGCTAAGGATCGACCCTACCAGTGCGGCATCTGCTTTGTGGGATTCACCCAGAAATCTAGTTTGGGCCGGCACGGAAAAATACATACTGGTGGGTATCTGTACCTACTGCATACTTGTGCGTGTCGTTTCCCCCTTGAGGCAGATCGGTTCATAAATAAAAATTTGCGTGAACTACCTCCCCCTGTATGTGTGTGAATGAGTGTAAAATGTAAACATTGCTAGGTATTACATACAAATTGCTTGAATGGATGCAAAGACGCTATATCAAAATCGTATACCTTATAGAGGAACACAGACGAGCCCTGTTAGAGAAAGTGCGGCCGTACCAGTGCCACATCTGTTTTATGCGCTTCACTCAGAAGTCCAGCCTGGGCCGACACGGGAAAATACACACTGGTAGGCAATTTGCCCTAAAATCCTTAAGTAGAGAATGAATTTGTAATTATAGAGCTCACGTTACTAGGCACAATCTTATTTGACTGCGTCGAGTGGAGCGGTTGTTGTAGCTGAATTTTGTTGATATTTCTAGAGGAGCACATCCAATCGCTGATCAACAAAGTGCGCCCCTATCAGTGCGACATCTGTAACAAGCGGTTCACGCAGAAGTCCAGCCTGGGCACTCATAAACGTATTCATACTGGTGGGTCCCTTGATCTTATTTAATTTCTATATTCCTTCGGTCTCTCAGTCACAATTGATGTGTTTTATTAATATGACAACAATATTACATAGAAGACTCTTGTGGCTTTGACACCATTTTTGTGAATAGTTTAAGGGCTCCCAAGCTTTGAATGTTTTAATGCTTAATTTCTGTTACGGTTAGCGATTTGGAAGTGTTGTTGATATTTTTTATTAAGTAAACTACAAGAATATTCGTTTTAGGCCGAACGCGCTCAAAAACTATTCACAAACACTAACAGTAAAGCATGTGATCGTTGTGAGGATTTTAAGTTTTAAGTAGGTGAGACTATGTTTGATGGACAAATAACATTGTTAAAATTCCCTCATGGTAGTGTTTCGAGAAAGCTGAGAATTGGTGTCCGTGTAATGACTGAATAGAATTATTTGTCCATCGTGGTTTTGTTTTGTTTCTCTGTCCCCCCGTGTCCGTGTGTTGGCGGCGCAGGGGAGCGGCCGTTCCAGTGCACCGTCTGCCTCAAGTCCTTCACGCAGAAGTGCGCGCTCAATTTGCACGAAAAGATACATACGGGTTAGTAGCCCACATATACATTACTACAATGCAGCATTCCTATCCGATACGATACGATATTAGCGACAACCTGCAACTCGATGCAGTCACACTTCATTTAGCATCATGCTTCTTTCCTGTTTCCGTTGCCCGCCTAACCCGTTGTTTTTACGTTCCCTACTTTCAAGCTTTCGTATCGTTGCTTCCGACTAACCTCTCGATATCTTATAACTCATTACAATGCGCGCTTTATATACTTCTGCACTTACCGATGTTATTTTACCCTACCATTATAATTTACACCGGTCATACATCCGTCGCCTTTCCCGCACGGTCATTTCGGTGGTTTTAGTACCTATGCCATTATTTTTACTCATCATTTCTTCATGAATATTAATTCTTTCACAAAAGCGGTAATGCAATCGCTGCAATGACGTAATGTTGGCGCTCCGGTACCCTCACCCGGTATCGATCGTTCAAAATTGGGGTCAAAATTTTAAATTGGGCTACATCAAGTTATAAAAATTTGGGAGAAATCGGCACGGGACAGTATTGGCAGCGGGCGGCGGCCAGAGGCTTTAGATAGTAGCCGCGTTGCGTCTAGTTGCGTCGCGCGACGTGCGTTACTCGCTTTTGTGTGTGCACTGGGCGCAGTGCAAGGGCGCCCTTACACGTGCGGGCAATGCCCGGCCGCGTTCGCCCGCCGCCCCTACCTGGACATTCACATGCGCACGCATACAGGCGAGCGGCCCTATCAGTGCGACGCCTGTCTCAAGCGCTTCACGCAGAAGTCCAGCCTCAATATACATAAACGGACGCACACAGGTGGGTGTCAGCCGCGGGCCGGACTGGCGCACCGCCCGCCCCCAGCCAGCCTTCACTCACTTTGGCCACTCCTCTAAATCTTTCGTTTATTTCCTACTTTCACTGTTCATTTCGTTAAGTAACTTAGCTTTAACCGAGTGGGCAAAGATTTGGAGCGGAGTTAGCGGCGAGCGGCGACCAGTCCGCGCCGCGATCTCCGTAGTGCGAGGGCGTCTAGCGTCCTTGCGGGCTCGCCGCTGCTATAATATATGTGTTGGGCACCAGTCCAGGGCAGACCGTTCCAGTGCCTGTCGTGTCCGGCCGCCTTCACCTGCAAGCAATACCTGGAGATACACACGCGCACGCACACCGGCGAGCGGCCGTATCAGTGCGACATCTGCCTCAAGCGCTTCACTCAGAAGTCGAGCCTCAACATCCACAAGCGGACGCACTCAGGTACGTGCCGGGCGGGTGTAGACGCGCTCGGAGTGGGGGCGGGTCGGGGCAGGCAGGCCAGGAGGGAGCTGGGATGCGAGCGAGTGTCGCGTGACTTTTAAACGTTGTGGTGCTTGCAGTGCAAGGACGGCCCTTCCAGTGCCTGCAGTGCCCGGCCGCCTTCACCTGCAAGCAGTACCTCGAGATCCACAACCGCACGCACACGGGCGAGCGCCCCTACCAGTGTGACGTTTGCCTCAAGAGATTCGCGCAAAAATCTACACTTAATATACACAAAAGAACGCACACAGGTCAGTCGTTTCACAACTATACACGAACACTCTGCTTTAAAGTGATCTTGACAATGATTATAATTAGTTATAAGGAATCGTTATTCGCATACTCACGTTTCATGTTTTTTACTATAATATTGAATTTTCAATGTAGTTCATGTTGGTAACTGATTTAATAGAAGTATTGAGTAGTCGTTTATAAAAAATGTACTTTAATAAGGACATTTATCATTGTCAAGACTGCATTGTAATAATTTTTGGGTAATGTTTGTTAATTTTATCATTTGAGTTTAAAGTTGTCGGTGCCACATAACAGGAGTAATGTTGTATTCGTGAGTACTGAGATGTGATGTGTATTGTATGAGTATTACATGATAATATGAGACATGGTATTGAGGTGGAGTTGACTAACGTTAAATACTGGTTAGTGCAAGGGCGGCCGTATCAGTGTATGGAGTGTCCAGCGGCGTTCACTTGCAAGCCGTACCTGGAAATACACATGCGCACGCACACTGGCGAACGCCCCTTCGAGTGCGATGTCTGTTTCAAACGCTTCACGCAGAAATCCACACTGAACATTCACAAGCGAATCCACACTGGTATGACAGATACGCGTTCTTTTCTGAGATCTATTGCTGCCACGGACCCGCATGTCCATTTATAATAAAAAGTAAAAAAGAGCCCAGTTTATAGTTAAATTTAGAAAATATACTTTGAAAATTGATTTGGATATTTTTGTTTAGAATTACTATTTTTTTATTATAAATCGAAAGACATGACTCGTTCGTGGTTGTAGTTTTTATAAAGGGCAAGATGCATCTGTGTGTGAACCAGTGACATTCCGTATAAGAAAAGCTTAAATTGTGCACTTATGTAAATTAACAAATGCACCTTGCCCAGTTGCTTATAGCACGAAAGTGATTTTTTCACCCATGTTGTTACGAATAAAGCTTATGTTTTTGTGTGAACGTTCTCACCGTGTTTGGAAGATTGCATAGAAGACGGCAAATTGCGATAACAGGTACTCTTTTATGGACTAAATATGATGTGGCACCGACAACTTTTTGTAGTATCATTTCAATCATCCGCTACATCATACATCACTTGAGTTTCAATATTGTGTTGTTTGTTATAATTTTCTTGGCTTTAAATTCATTAATTTCAGACTGCATCATACTGTCTAATTGCATCTTGCCGTCTTTTTAACATTTTGTCTTAACACTGCTTTCTTTGCATTCATTTGTTTGTTGTATAGATTGCTTTAGTGTTGACTAAGTAGGTTCATTTTTTACAATTTTTGAGTTGTTTTTTTTTATTCTAAAACAAGATTATTTTTCAGGTGAACGTCCATATGCTTGTGACATTTGTCAAAAGAGGTTTGCTGTGAAGAGTTACGTGACGGCGCATAGGTATAGCATTTCTTATATTGGAATAAAATAACTTGCTAACTATAAAAATGATATAATAGATAATACAAACCTATACATACAAAAAAGGTGATATAAAATATAATGTATAATTATTGTTGTCAGATGGTCGCACGTGGCGGACAAGCCGCTGAACTGCGACCGGTGCTCGATGACGTTCACGTCCAAGTCGCAGTTCGCGCTGCACATCCGCACGCACTCGGCCGGCTCTTGCTACGAGTGCAGCGTCTGCGGGCGGACCTTCGTTCGAGACAGCTATCTTATAAGGTACACCCTCTTTTGTATGTTCTGTACGCGACGGAATCCGCACTGCTATAATTCCCCCCGACATAGCTCACTGAGAATAAGAGAAGAATCGCAAAGAATAAGCACGCTGAAGTGGCAATGGTTAGGCCACATTGTTTTAATTGAATCGAGCAGGTCGGCCTCCTATCCAAAGCGCCTTTGACTTAAGTTTTTTTGTGTGCGTTTGAGGGGGTTTCAGTATTTTAAAAAGTCATCTAGTTTCCTATGCTTTGTCCGAGAATTTTGTTCCCAAATATGTTTGTTTCTTTCCATAGGCACCACAACCGAGTGCACCGGGAGAATCACAGCAACCTGTCCGCCAATAGCATCGCGGCGATGAACAGTGTCGCGACCAACACTAACTCTAATAACGGCAACTACGACTCACCCGGCGTTTGTGACTTAAGGTAATTAGGTAAAATTTTGCATTAAGCCCAGCTGTGGGACAGTGACGACACATTAATGTATTGTTTTTATTTATTATTGTATTACTATAGCGCCGTCCTATGTTTAGCTTTATTTAGAGCTATGTTTTTCTTTGCTTTGAGGTTGATTGGTAGCATTAAGTGTTATAGATAAACAAATAAATGAATTATTTTTTTCAGCTTTGTGCCAATGGTGAACCGCTACATGACATCACAGGGCACACAGGTGTCCATGCAAGACACTCAGAGCAAAATGTCTGCCATGTCGCCGCAATCTATCGCATCTATTTGTGAGTATTGTATGAATCAAATATTGAAGTTTTTTTAAAGTGACCTTAATCAGATGGAAAATGTATTCAACCCATTTAGTTACTTGTCTATTGTAACTAACTTAATATTAATCAGTTGTCAATTCTTATGCAGGGTGGGTCGTTGAAATTTGTTTTTAAATATAACTATTTTAGTACTGATAAATATTTAAAAATGCATCATCAAACAAAAATAAATTGAAGTAACCAACAATAAAATAAATTAACTAACCAAATTATTATACGTCAACAGAATTTTATCGAATTAAAGTAGAAGTTTGAAAAAAATATCGGTTCGAATAAGAAGCATAACAATTAACGGATATTGTTCAAGTATAACAATGTATTAAAAAGGATCTAAATATTTAATTGTTTCTTGTAACAATCTACCCTAGTTTAGTGATATTGCACCCCGGTACTGATGTAATGTGTGTTGTTGTAGCATCTCCTCCCCCTTCGCACACCCCCACCCCCCAGCCCCAGATGTCGGCACAGATGCGCATCACCGACTGATCGTCGGCTATGGTATGTATTTTACGTCTACGAGCATTTTTACTAGCCACACATAATTAATTTTCTTTAACATAAATTGTAAACTAGTGAAATGTTAAAACAAGTTTCTCAATAATTTTACTTATTCATAGAGATCTCTATAATGACTTTAATGACCTAGAAACTATAAAAAAGTACTTTCATAGATTTATTTTTATAAATACTTACAAGATATTGAGATCAGATAGGATATAGGGCCGTTAAATATAATACATTATTAGGCTTTCCTTGTTTGTAAAAAGTATCTATTTAAACCATTCAAATAAAATATAGTTTTTGGCACTTACCATTATCCTGAAAATACATTTTAAACTGCGTAATAAGATCTCAAAATCATTATTTAGTTTAGAAAAAAAGTATTTCACAGTTTTTTAAATATATTAGGTATACTTAGATATATTAAATTAAATGGTTGATTTGTTTTTACAGCTCTTGGCTAACCCATTCGAAGACAGAACGTATTACAT
>DWAV01000087.1:0-29856 GCA_018231305.1 Noctuana lactifera
GATAATTTACTTTATATTTAGTAACACTAGTTCTAAACGTGTTGATACTGTTTATACTTATCGATCATGTACAACCCTTGCGATGCGTGGTGCGCTAGGCAACCGAAAGAAAATGTAAACAATAAACCAAAATGGCGGCGGTCGTCGACCCTATTATATTCTATTGGAACAAGTGACCAGACTATTTTCATTGCGAGGATGTGGGCATTGTTGGAGTCGCGTCTAATTAAATGAAGTCAGGAAACCTACTGTTATATTTTAATACTCAGTAAACTAAGCTTTGCTCTATCTCATATGGTATTCTGGTGCAATAAGTATACCTTAATAGATAATTTAAGCGCGCCATCAATCGTGTGGAAAGATAGGTAAGGCAATGAAGTCTGGAGAGATGTTGTGACAGGGCGTAGCGTACAGGCGCGGAGAGAAGGTGCAAGGAGGCAAAGAGAGTAAGTGGGAGAGATAATCTAGCATGCAGTGGCCGGTAGAAGGATTTATTTTTAATTTTTTAGATGTTTTGTTTTATTGTTTATGTCCTATCTTTCTGAAACACTCGAATAATTCGTTTCAGATCATGCGATTAATTTCAATCTCAATAAGAGTAGATAAACCAAAGAACTAGATTTCTGACTCCATAAGTAAATAGTGCAGAAAAGCTGTTTCTAGATTTACTAACTATTCTATTTTACTATCAATTTATAGCTGCTATAAATCTTTTAAAAAGCCGTATGAACTCTATTACCGTAACGAGTTACGCGTTTCCGAATTAATGGTGCAAAAAAACTTCGTACGTCAAACATGTATGTACTAAAAACCATTCGGCCATCTTGGCCTTCAATTCCCGGTCCCGCTTCGAAGATGTTTTATGGCGACGAGCCAACTCACAAACGACATACAACTTCCATGAAAAATTGGAACGGGAATACTCCAAGGGCAATGATTTATTCATTGATATAGATAAATGTGTGTAAGCAATCCTTGTTTACCATATTGTTATTATTATCAGATACTATTTATGAACATTGCATAAAATATTACCCTAGTCAATGGCCCCTAGACCACAGTACAAATTTTGCTACAGACAAATTTTGAATTTAGAGGCATGAATAATTGTGGGATTGGAATTCCACCTTCAACCTCAAAACATTATAATAAGAAAGGACTATCAGAGACATAACCAAATAACATACATAATGATTCTACTTCTGAAGAACCTGCATAGTTTCTCATACAAAAGTTAGTATTTTCATAATTGACAAGAAACACTTCATAAGTTTCTAAATCAATTTTAGTGCTACCGTACAATAAAGCTCTGATTGAAATCGCAAATGGAAATACTTATGTCTGAAAAGTTGAACGTCGCGTGACTCCATATTGTATCAAAGAAGTAACAAAACTCACCCCTTGTGGCTTCCGTGAAACCCCACGCCTAAAAGGGCCATTATACTTACCTATAAATCTGTCACTCAATAATCAATATTTGCCTGGCTACTGATGGAGAAGAATAGTCTTCGAATAGCGACCGCATGTCGGCAAAAGGAGTATGATCAAACAGTGCTGGATTTTAAGAGCGCAAGCCCGGACAGCTATTATTGGCGCCAATTAGCAGTCAGTAGTTGACGTCCAAATCAAGTCTAAATGTAATATTTTGATGATGATATTTAATTTAATAAGAGGCAAAATAAATCTATAATAGAATCGTCGAATTGTCTTTGATCAAAGACTAAATTGATTGATAAAAGATCCTATTGTAGTGATTATAAACAATGATTGCCAAGTATTTTAATTGTAATTCTTTTTTTAAACATTTTAAGAAAGCAATTTTTCTCTACAAAAACATAGTTTTGGTGCACGATAAGTGATAAGAATTATGATAATCATATTATGACATCATTCTCATGTAATGGCAATTACGTATGAGCCAGTATTCGAACCAGTTTTTTCAAAAAAATAATGAATCGGAAAACTCACTATAAAACGTAACTACAAGTCTATGTTCAGTGAAAGTTATTTCTCAGACCGTCAACTCTGGCTACCGGAAGTGAGCATTAACTAATCCGCCATGTTGTCTGTTCACTTGTCGTTTAAATTTAAATGTTATTCTATTTGATGTTCAAAGATAAATTTTTTTCTTCTTAAAAATCAGACAGTTATCGGGCAAGCAAAACCATTCATAGAACTCGTGTACTTATCTCATTGGTCAATATATATAATACTAGCTGTGCCACGCGGTTTCACCCGCGTTAAGAATAGTAGCGTAATGCTTGATAGCCTATAAATAACATTTCTCATGAATGTAGCTATCTATCATAATAGAAAAAGAATTTTTCAAATCGGTCCAGTAGTTTCGGAGTCTATTCAATACAAACAACCAAACAATCAAATCTTTCCTCTTTATAATATTAGTATAGATTATGTGTCACAATCATGTCTATCTCTTAATCTCGATTTTCTACTACTTATAAAACAACAATGTTAATTTGAATGCCAGACGCTAGTTTAGACTGTGCTGCACAACAATTATTTTACTAATTGAACACTGTTATGCCCTATTACCACAGTGATGAGCTCGTATAATAATTATTAATATTTTACCAATATCTAAGGGTTGATTGGGAGAAAATCCTTAAGTTCGCCCTTTGTTATTTTTTTGCATAAATAGGTACATGAAATATATCGCATAAAACAAACACTGTGAAAATTTATGAAATTTAAAAAACAAAGTAGGTAGGTAGGTATATTTTGAAGCAAAATAAACAGACGCGAAGTTGTTTTTTAACTAAATACCCTATTCTTTACTTATTTATTTATTTACAAAGTATTAAAATCATATTCATAACGTATGAAAGTTATAAAATAGATGAAATGGTAAGTAGTGTTTATAAGCATGAGTTAATATTACTTATTATATTTTATTTATATTTAGTAAATAATAAAGCTTGACTAAAATGACTTAATAAGTGCTAAATAACTTAAAATTACCTTACAAAGAAGAATCCTGTATTAATCCTTTTCCACAATATGTCACCAGTGTATCCGAAACGAAACGCACATTCAAATAACGAACTCGATTATGTCTTGCACGTAACGTCGTTTCCCGAAAAAAAAATTTCTTTAAAAAAGATACCACTGTTTTTGGAATTAGTATTTATGTTACAGTGAATTAAGGGTTAATATCGTTTGATTCAAGTCGCGCGGGAAACGACAGGCGGACCGCGCGGAGTGGACGCCGAGACTAAATTTTTCAGTAGGCGGCACAACGCCCAGTCGAATATGAACGCGTCATGCAGTAATGAAACATTATGTTGCTGGCCTAATTCAGTTAATAAGATAAACTCGAATTGATACTCTCATGCAATACTACGCAAATACCAACGCGTATAGAAAGAAATTAGATCAAAATTTGCCTTCTTTTGCTAAGTCGAATGTAGATACAAGGGAAATTCCAATTAAGCTCTGTCCAAAGCTGAAAAGATGCGCGGACCACAGTCAGACAGTTTTTGGAATCTAAAGAAATGGGCGGGTTTTATAGGAGCTTTTGGTCCTTCGCACCCTTAGCGTAGGCTTTTCGTAGGCGTCGTACCTAATTGTAAGAGTTGGTATAGGTATATACAATTTCTCGATAGTTTACAAACTGATGCCTGCCATGCAAAACTTTTAATGTCTTCTTACATCAAAATACAGAAGATAAATAAAATTGCTTTACACACATTAATTATGTACTAGAACATTTGCATCTTGGTGTCCTGATGCATACACGCTATACAGAAAATAGTAGATCTGAGCTGTTGTAGCCGATGAGCGAATCCTACAGCTATTGACCTAAAAATAACACCGACAGCGAAAGAACTGTTTACTATAGATATATTGTTCGCTCTGAATTTTTTATACAACACAGTACAGCCAGCTCCCCTGCGCTAATTAGTGGTGGGGCGTTAAAGTGTCGAAAATTAAAAGATAGGTACATTAGTTACCAGTGGTGAAGGGTTCATGCCGATTCACATCGGTTTGTCTGAAAGTTAACTGCCTACAACTAAACCTTTTAAACGAAAATAAAATGATTCCTTTAGCGCAGTAATGCTAGTGACGCCACGCTGTATCCCCTATATGGCGCCAAGTTTAGACAAACCTTAGCTGATTAAACGAATCCACGAAAACGAAAATATTTTAACGATTTTTTTTCTATGTCCCAATTTTTTTAAAATGGATTCTGGCAACTCTACAATCACCGCACCTGTTTAAAGAAAAACATAAGCTTTTTCTTACTTACTCGCTTGCATAACGTTACTTCAATAGCCTAGCCAATGGTAGATAGATATACCGTTTACATACATTACACGTGATTAATTTATCGTGTAAATTAAAACCATTATGTACCTATAAGTATCTGTTTATCACTGTCTGATTCACATAAATTATATTTTTCAGTAAATTTTATGTTAATTCATAATTATCATATCATGCCTAATTATTTATAGTCGAATGGACGTCAAAAGGCTGATAGACGGAATGTAAGAGATGTACCTACTCTGGAAGGTTAGAAATTATCCTATAAAAAACATCGATACAGTGTAACCTACCGCACTAGGCACATCACTAACACCTCTCCTTTCCTTGCATCCTGTATCCCAAAAAAAAATTCAAAACAAACAAAAGATACACCTACCAACCTACAAATTCAACATCTTTCAGACATTTCATTCAAAACTCACATCTATCGCACAGACATACAGGCTACAGTTATAAATATTTGCATATAAATAGTCTAGTTTACAGGCCATCGCTTCCGTGAAAGTCCCGTAGATCATTACAGTGCACTAAACTTATGCATTCTTATTACGAATGTTTTTCGTACGCTCAATACTCGCTGTAAAATGCTGTACTTAATGAATATTTGTATTTATCGTCCCACTAACGGCCGTTCCCAATATTCAATCTATCTCCGATTCGTCTTAGTTTAAACACATAGCATAGGTATAGAAAAATAATTCTGTCTGTTATTTTAATAAGTAATTTAGTAAAAGACAGATAAACTTATCTACCTAAATCTAATGTCGGAACGGCCGAAATTCTGAGAGAGATATCTATTTCGCTTGTTTATAATTGCGGCGTTCAATGCAATTCCCGGCGAGGGTTTTCCCAGTCTGGTTGTTTGTGTGTCCAGGGCTATGAGTGTGAAGCGTTATCATTATTATTCATTAGTCCTATAAGTCTGTCCTTACCAGACGTAAACAGTGGGTACCTACTACTGTAATAAAAGTTGGGTATGTAGATACAGGGTAGGTATTTATTGCAATGTAACTTTTTCATTGCTCATTACAGTAATGTAGTGCAGCTTCCAATCAAGTCTTGTAAGGAGCTTGATGTTATTTCTTGGCGGAAATTCCTTCCCTTAATTAACAAAATAAAACAGCATAGGTACAAAGAATTGCCATTGATTTACCAGCATCAGGTGTAATCTAAATAAAAACGTTTTTGGATAGGTACAGTGACTGGGCTCTTGAACAACATAAATATAATCAAGAGTATATACCTAATATACACTTAGGAAGTTAGGATTATGAATCATCGAAAATTCCTATTTATCAGCAAGACAAGGACAATGCTACTCAATGCTACCAACACCAAAAGATCAACACGCAATCAATACGTTCCGTTCATACAGACGCATTGTACATCTTCCGTTTTATATTTCGTTTTTGTTTTACTTTGGATATATTTGGATAAATAATTATGTCGGACTTATAATATAATACATAACATAGTAATTATGAAAAAGTTTATTTTTCTACCTCTACATGCATAAAAATTTTACAAATGGGAAAATATACGATGTTCTTATCTGCGTACAACGAAACGATTCGATTTTATATTTTACCTGTGACTATATTTGACAACGATTTGCCAGATAAACGAACGTAAGTGTCATCCATAAATAGTCTGTGGCACGGCACGGCTGGTCATGGCAAGAATGACAGATGATAAAGACAAGACAAGACTGCCCTATGAATCCGATGATTCTTTTCTGCCGTCTCGTCTTGAGTGTTATCCGTCCGCGATTAACCACTCCTTTCAAGGCGATACTTAATTAGTTTTAATTCCCGACAATCCGCCGCGAGAAATGTAGTTTTGTGATCTCAAATAGTGATTGTGTTGGAGTTTTAGTGGGCTACTAATCGGAAGACAGATAAAGACTCGTCACAATGACAGGACGCTCGGGTCGCGGTGTATTTGGGAAGTTGTTCTCCAAAAAACAGCACAACAGAGATGAAAGGGCGACAGAGATCGGAATGCCGACGAACGTGAAGCAACATATACATGTGAGCATGAACTCTGAGACGGGGATGTTGGAGGGGTTGCCCGCGTCATGGCTGAGGCAGTTGAACGCGCAAATATCGCCTGCAGAACAAAGTGAGAACCCAAACGCTGCTATCCAGGCTGTCACGTTCCACAATTTTCACGTTTTGAAAAAGGAACAAGCCGAACGGGAGCCATGCAAGCCGATCGTAACCGAAGAGGCTATCACGAAGGAAGGGTTGGAGATGAAGAAGTTTTTAGAGAAGAAAAACGCACACCAGAGTCAGGACTCCGATATATCGATAGGTCAGAGTAGTGAAGAGGAAGTCGCACCTATAGATAAGTACTCACAGCGGCAAACTATGCCAATTCAGTCAAGTAAAAATAGTATAAAGAAGAAGGATCCAGCTGTGGACCTGACAGCTGTTGTCCAAGACCTCACATTAATAGGCAATGAACCTGAAGAGAGTCCCATATTGAGGAAGAAGGAGCTTATGTATTCCACTCTCACTGATGATGAGATTTATGAAGAGCTGCGGAGGATTTGCAACAAAGATGACCCTTATGTAAGGTTTCAACGAATTAAGCATCTCGGTGCTGGAGCTTCAGGTAAGATTTCTGTGCATTAACTACTTAACATGATTTACATTTACAATATTGAGTTGTAAAATTTTCTCGCTCAGTTGCAATATTAAAGAACTCTCCTATAAAGCTGGCACCGCATTGGTGACCCCTCTAGTGTTGCCTGTTTTCAAACTAGCGATGGCTACCACTTACCATTACATGGCCCATCTACCTGTCTGCTAGATACTTAGTTAAGAAAAAGTGTAAAACAAATTACTCAAAGCAAATCAATATTTCTGCCCCTTAACAATAGTTTATTTAGCTTAAATACTACTTATTGGAACTAAGTGTTTCATGTTTCTGTTACTACAGTAGATAACAGTAACATTGTATTATTAAGTATATTGTGTAATGGTTTTTTATTCATTTTACTTAAAATATATAATATTATGTTTATGTTGAAAGATACAATTGTCAGGAAAAACACATTTTGGCAATAGGAGCACAGGTCGTCCTGTGAATGGAATGTTGACCTGAAGATGATTGCAGGAAACTGCAAGGTTCACAGGGAGCATGTCTAGAATGAGTGGCGCCACCTACGGGAGGCCTATGTCCAGTAGCAATATTTGTAAATCCTCTGGTCCTTAGGTTGGTAATAAATGTGTCATGGAAGATAGGACTTAGCAAGGGGATGAATTTACCTACTTAAAGCCTAGCCCAACTAGAAAAATATATGCAAGAAAAGAGGTCCTTGAAATACAAGTTATTTGTATCAAATCAGTAAATCAACGTCACTGTTCTGATAACACAATTATCTATGTTTAATTATATTGTGATTATCTCAGTTTTACACTGAATACTTGAAATGTTTCCCGATTTTTAACATGGTGTTTATATAATAGCACTTGCAATATAATTGGTTCCCACCAGTTGTGCCTCTAAATGCTAATTTACCTCTGCAGTGTCCAAACTTGACTTCCATGCTAGATTTCCTTATGGATATTGTTATTGTAATTCAATTGTGTATACATATTTACCAAATGCAAAATGTGACTCACCTTGAATTTGCAATTCCTGTATTTACAACAGAAATTTCATATTCTTTTTTTTTTTTAATCATCATAAGGTATTTGTATACACTCAATGAACATCAAATAACACAGTACATGATCAATGATTTCATCTGAATTTATAAAAATAATAAAACTATAAATTCAGTCATTCATGTTGATCTTGATTAGTGCTTTTAATCCAGT
Source organism: Noctuana lactifera (assembly GCA_018231305.1). Lineage (NCBI taxonomy): Eukaryota > Metazoa > Arthropoda > Insecta > Lepidoptera > Hesperiidae > Noctuana > Noctuana lactifera. The sequence continues at coordinate 8,115 of DWAV01000087.1, forward strand.
TTCAATACAGATATGTTAAAAAAATTATTTACGTAAGAATAAGAACATAAGAAATCTAAATCCAGAAATTTATTTTAGTATGCTGATAGAAAGTAGATTAGTTTGAACGCTATTTTATGGCAATCTGGAATTTTAATTTAAGTTCTTTTCCAGTGTAACATCAACATTATCAAATTAAGAAGAATGAGTTTCTAAGTAAAACTTGTTATCAGGTTCTCTTATAATAAACTGGTCAATATTGAAATTACGCTAACACTTCTTTCGTTATCTTAATACAGGTTTAAATGAATTGGTGCAATTTTGATTTTACAATGTTACAAAAGTAATTCTCTAATAATGATTGTTTATCTTCTTCAGGTGTCGTATTCATCGCGATGGACAACAAAGACAACTCCAGAGTAGCAATCAAAGACATAGACTTGACCAAACAGTCTAAAAAAGAACTAATACTCAACGAAATCAATGTGTTAAAAGGTTTCAATCACAAAAATCTCGTCAATTTCCTAGATGCATACCTTAGTGCTGACCATCTCTGGGTGGTTATGGAACTCCTTGATGGAGGCTCCTTGACTGATGTTGTCACCGAAGTAGTCATGAAAGAAGGTCAGATAGCCGCGGTTTGCCGAGAAACCTTGCAAGCTATATCCTTCCTCCACTCTAAAGGAACAATTCATAGGGACATCAAATCAGACAATGTGCTTCTAGGAATGGACGGAACTGTGAAAGTGACTGATTTCGGATTTTGTGCCAACATCGTCGGGGACGAGAAGCGAGAAACGATGGTAGGCACGCCGTTCTGGATGGCTCCGGAAGTCGTTACTCGAAAACAATATGGTAAGAAGGTGGACGTTTGGTCCCTAGGAATAATGGCGATAGAAATGATAGAAGGACAACCGCCATACATGAAGGAAACGCCGCTGAGGGCACTATACCTAATTGCTGCTGTAGGCAGACCAAAGATACCTAGATGGGAGTCACTTTCGCCTGCGTTCCAAGATTTCTTAGACAAGTGTCTGCAAGTAGACGCGGATGCAAGGGCAACGGCTGATGAACTTCTAGCTCATCCGTTCCTCGAATGTGCCATGGAATTGAGAACCCTCACGCCTCTTATAAAGGCTGCTCACAAGATTCTCCACAAGAATTATGACTGAAATGACAGTAATGCTTCCGTACAATATTTTTTAAATAATCTTTACAATCTATAGCATTCTCTCTCCCATCTTTCCTGTGAATAGTAGTCTGGTTAGGCTCAACTATTTTCGTATAATATTTGTGTTTTTCTAGTTTTATACGCCAATATTACAGTTTTACCCGGAGATAAAAGTTATCTTTTATAAGAATTTATACCGTGTTTATACAGCAACATGTCCAAAAGTATTGAAGTGCCAATTGTATAGGCTCAATAAGATGGCTTATTGGCTAACGACTGCTTTCGTACTTTATAACCGTGGTATATATAATAACTGCAAGTGCATTGTGTATATTATAACATTATAGTTGCTAGATCGAATCATGAAGAGATAATTATGATAGATAGGTATTTGGTAAAAAAAAAAAGGTGATGGATTTTTTTATACACCACCATAATTATGAAGTGTTTAAATTTTTTTGTTGACGTACATTACGAAGTCCAAAGTAAAATCAAAGGGGTCTAAAGCCTCTGCAAAGTCAGAGATTCAGTACTCTGCATAAAATCGTTAGATATAATTTTGACAGCACGCTAATCGCGTTACGGCTTCCGTTATCTACGGTAACGTTGATACGATATCTCGTACTGATATAGACAATGCTCTAGTACACAATGGCCCACTCCGACCTTGAACTATAATGCGCCACGCATGGCCACAGTGCGCCATGATTCTTAGAACAAATTCACACTGTAATTTGCTATCGTGGAATAGGACATTATGTACTACATCTATACTTTAATCTCTTGTAGCAATGTCATAACAATTTGACCATGAAATTTATTCCACAAAAATTTGCATTAAGATTGTTTTCGACATCTTTCTCAGCAGTTTTCTGACCATTTTAAAGCCTATTCGATTTATTTTCATCCTCTATCTTGCTTCATATCGGATCTGCGATACTTGTTATATTGCCACCAAATAGTCAGCCTTCTCATTTTTATTTTATGTCTCTATGGCAGGACGTAATAATGCCACCTCTTCTTGTAATTTCTTTGAAAGAAGTGACTTCCAAAATACATTTTAGAATTGCGATTCTATGACTGGTGTCTGTGACTAAATCGATCTCAGATGTGCTTCTTATTTCACCCTGTTGCTAGTTGTTTATTTATTTGCTTCAATTAGGAATATTAGGACGATCGCGGCCTATTTTCACTAATTTGACGCTATGTGCTATAACTGTGTGACACTGACTTGTGCCAATGTTCTAAACAACTTCTAAGAAACTTTAACGTAACATTCAATGAAATTGCTACAAGATATTAAAATATGAGGGCAAATGCTTTAAACATCACAATATTTCCATATAGCTACTGCTGTTCTTAGTAAAGAAACAACGAAAAGAAATTGTCTGAATGTATGTACAATTTAATTGCCATATTATTTCGTTTATGTATAGTTTAATGTTTAAATTAGGAGTTCGTCACATTTATTAATGCTTTAATGTTATTATGTTACTTAAGGCTTACAGGTAATCTGTCCAAATTTGTAATTAACGAATTTTTAGTATTTAGACCCATTTTAGCCTCTGTTACCTTCAGAATAGGTATTCTATTTTATTATAATAATAACTAGCTGACCCCGCGAACTTCGTACCGCATATAACGTAAAAAACTAAGGGGGGAATTAACATTTAGGGGTATGATAAATATGTTGGCCGATTCTCGGACCTACTGAATACGCATATAAAATTTGGTACAAATCGGTCAAGCCATTTCGGAGGAGTACGGTAACTAACATTGTGAAATGGAAATTTTATATATTAGGTAATGAATAGGTACGAGTACCTATATATGAAATAAACATTTTACAGATATCATAAAAGTCCCTCGAAGCACTCAATATATCGTTAGAACACAGCGAGCATTAAAATATTTGAATATACACGAGTATAATTATAATAAATATTAATACTTAACTAAAATTATATAAAAATTTACATAGGGTTGTTGAAACCATGAAACTCTATCAATCATTGATATAAACAGATACCTACCGTGTGTTCTGTTGCAGTACAATCGTATTGTCGGCTGTTTCCTTAGCCAGCGCGTACTTCTCCTAACAAGATAATTGCCTCATCATTGCGCGAGGTGCTATATCCCGGCCTTTCGAGACTACAAAAGATTGTAGGTGTCAACACTAACATTCCAAAGTGCACTCCAAAGTAACGTATTACGATCTATTTTCGATTGACAAATTTAACAATAGTGTACATAAGAATCGACTGATCTCGTAGATTGCAAAATTAAGGTACAGAGGCAGATGGGTTTATTCTTATATATTTTGTGTATATTGTTATTATGAATTGTGAACATTGGTGCATTTTTGTATTGATTTACCAAAAATTGTACATAATTATGTTTTCTTAGTTAGGGTAAGGTGTTTCCAGGTGGCATTTTTAATACTTATATTCGAACAACATTCTGCATCTAAGCTACGCATAGGTGCTTCAATGTTTTCGTACCTACAATAATTATCGTTTTGAAATTACAACTTTAAATAGGTATGCATGTTTATTAAGGTAGATAACAAACATGAATTCGACAGTATATTCAAACCCAACAAAACTTATTCAATTATGTATTTTGTATATTTGGTACAGCTCCTATTTTTAAAATATACATTAATTAGTGTCTTATTATTCGCAAATTATGTGCATCTATGTGCCATAGAAGTTCTTCCAAAAATATTGTATAAATTGGAATACGGTTTTGAAGTCGAATTAAACGAGTAACATGAGCTCTTTCTGATGAGTTATAACACAAAATCTCCACCAATCCGCATTGGAGCAGCGTGGTGGAGTATGCTCCAGGCCTTCCACGGTTGTGGGGAGAGACCCGTGCCCAGCAGGGGGACATTAAAAGGGTTGAAGGCATAACACAAGAAACTAAAGTTTATTATAAGCAAAAATAAAAATCCATTCTTGCACATTCCTGTCGCAAAACAATTCTTCCGACCAACTGTGTATTTATTCTTATGCTTTTCGAGTTAAGACTTCATAGGCTAGGCTGTACTGTACTGTAGGTATTACTTTAAGACTGTTGATTTGACATTATTTCTTAATATGTTCAGTCTATCACATGGAATGGCGTTTTAATAACTAACATTGTATAACCTGTCTAACGAATAGGTATGTTTACAGAATAGAAATAAAATCATACTTATTGGCTGACCCGATTTGATTTCCAGAAAAAAATTCTTATAAGGACTTTTTTGATACAAGAAAAATTTACGTATAGATAGAATAAAAAAATAACTTGCTTAAATAACTATAATGCACAACCTAAAATGTATGAAACCTCCTTTATGGTTTGTAAATAAATTTTGTTAATATTCTGATTCTTATGTTTAGGAAGTGAACCTTTCTTCCTATTTTATATTTTTATAATACTAATAACATTCTGATGATTCTAGAGCTTAGTTTAATTTCAGCAACTATGTATTCAGCATCCTACCAGAAATAATCATATTTTTTTAATCTATGCATCGTGATTATATTTATAATCTTTGTGATTTAATACAATTATTTACAGATAATATATTGTATATTAATTGTCAAATATTTAAAAATAATCAGTAAACCAAGTATAATAATGAATTTCTACTACATACTTGCAGTAAGCAGTCTTTTTGTAATATTATTAAAGGATTTGATAATTGTATTCAGGATTAAATGGAGTACCCTCCACCAAGAGTGCCTGCTTATGATTAATAGTTTTTAACTGTATTATTACTAGATATAAGGCTATTAGTATTTTTGCAGCATTTTTATACGATATTTTCTTAGTACATCAACAATGCTTGTTTTGTGGAACGATGGTATTGTCGCTGTGCTGTAGAACTGCAATATGCGAGTGAGTCGACATTTAGCCGCACAACGAATAAATGTGTTATTTGTATCGATAATAGATCGCTTAGTTAAGTTTGTATACACCAATGACACTTTTTGAACATTTTATTAAATAGAGATTTGCCTATTAAATTATTTTTGTAAAAGAACTTGTCTTTTCTTTATAATTACTTTCCAGCATTTTTAAACGGTTTTTATTTCATTCTAATCGCGGCCCACATGCGTTAAATTTTGTAATTCAAGTTATTATACTACTAGCGACCCGCCCCGTCTTCGCACGGGTGCAATGCTGATACTAAATACACTGCAGAAAAACTGTGAACGTTTATACATATTAACTTTCCTCTTCAATCACACTATCTATTTAATCAAAATCCGTTGCGTAGTTTTAAACATTTAAGCATACATAAGGACAGGCAAAGCTTTGTTTTATTCTATGTAGTGATACATAATACCAATTAATAACTAAAATCCAATTAGGTATATGATATACTATCCTATTAATTAGATTGAAAGGGTCCAAATTCCATTAAAAGGGCTTTCATATCCTATATATTAAATTAACAAAACTGTGCATGCCATGCAATTATAATTAAAAGCTTATGAATATTGTTACGGTCCTACTATTTTTTTATTTGGTTTTACAATAGTTCTTTTCAAGATACTAAGTGCAGTAAAAGAAAGTGTGAGTTTGCTAAAATAATTCAGCATTTAGAAAAGTAAAAGAGTATAAAAGTTATATACCTATGTTAGAAATAAACTCTAACATAATAAATAATAAATACATAAATTATATTTTAATAAATTTGTATTTAACTACTTTTATACCTAATGGTCTGACGTCAGCTCCATATATCTACAAAATAAGACTTTTCTTTTTGCAGATCACATAAGATATTTTCAGCTTCTTTCATAGTGTTGTCATTATATTTAACTAAAGAATGGATTATTGTTTCTTTAACCTGTGTTGCCATAGTCTTATGGTCGCCACACACAAATATTTTAGCTCCCTCTTTGATTAAGTTTACAAGATTTTCACCATTTTTCATAACTTGATCCTGTAAATAAACAGCACTTTTAGTAAAGATGAAGTAAGGTAAACATTAAAAAATTAAAACAGCCCAAATAGCGAATTAAAACTGACATTTTAAAATATAGTTTTAATATTAATTTACACCATACCTGTACATATTTAAATTCATAATTCTCATATCTAGAAAATGCTGTCTTAAGACTACTAAGGATCTCCTTTCCCAAAAACATATTTAACTCTTCCTTGTAAATAAAATCTAACTTTGGATTTCGACAGCCAAAAAACAACCATATAGGGCAAGCCTCAAATTGATTGTTTTGCTGCCTTGAGTGCTCTATTTCTTCAAGAAAACCAATGTAAGGAGCTACTCCGGTTCCCGGTCCAATTAATATTAATGGGGTGTCCACCTTTTCTGGTAACTCAAAACAATTTATATTTTTTCTTAAATAGATTGGAATTCTTTCTTTATCTGTAAGACTCAAATTCTTCAAGCCATCTTCCAAACTGTGGTCTTTATTTAAAATAATATTTTCTATCCAACCAGTTGTTAGGCCCTTTCTATTATTACCAATATCCATCACAGAAAAGCAAATCTTAATTAAATTTGGGTCCTTATTTTGGCTGTTCATAATGGAATAAGGTCTTGGTAGAAGTCTAGGTAGATGTTGGAATAAAATTTCTATAGGCGGCTTGCATGATTTGAAGTTTTCAAACAAATCAAGTAAACATGTGCTTGTATTTAATATGTGTGTGGTATAAGCAGCAGTTCCTTCTTTACTAGATAAATATTCAAGAACTCTCCTCTCCGTTTCATCTTTTGTATACCTAGAAAGTGCAAGAAGGAATAGCTGGAAACAATTAATTTTATTATTTAGCATAATATTGCTGCGGACAGCAATGACTTCTATAGTACATGTGTTTTAAGCAAATTAATCTCATTGGCAATGGTGAAGGAAAACATTGACAAAACCAGTATGCATAAAAGTTCTCCATAAAGTTCTCAGTAGGCATGTGAAGTTCACCAACCTACACCTCGCCAGGGTGGCGGACTATGGCCTAATACACCACACATTTGAGAGGACACCTGTGCGGAAACAGTGGGACAAGGAGAAAAGAAAAAAAAAGTATATTAATATTACCTTTTTCAAAACAGTCCTCAGATCTACACAGTGTGTCAACACATGCCTCAGTGTTGAATTAATTGGTATATGAGCTGGTAACTTTGTTTTCAAACATTTCTGTGCACTATCTATGCGCAAAGTATAACTCAAATCCGCTACAGATGTTAGATTCAAATGATTGATTATGATATCAACTTCAGTTTTGCGGTTCTGTGGTATAATCCCTATTGTATGGCCAGGTTTGAAATGCAGGTTTTGTCCCTGAAATTTAAAAATATATATTGAATTATTGAATAAATAATAATAAACTTAGCTTTTTCTTTCCTAGATATATGCTATTGTGACATAATAGTTATGCAATTAATGAAATGAATTTAAAAAAAATTACCAACTGCAAAATTAAAAGTTGAAGTTTGGGCCAAGTTCAACATACCTGAATGTATTAAAATTTTTAATAAAATGAAAATTATACATTAAAAATATACAAGAAATTTTCTACTAAATAAAATTTTTAGAAATAAACTTAATAATTATGGCTTAGAAGTTACAGCCAATGAGATGCTTGCTGCATTAATATTCTGCAACTAATTACTCTTGATATGACAAGATTGAGATATATAGTACACAGTAAATATATAAATAACTACTAACAGTTATATCAAAAGAAATTTCATATACAGCCTTGCAATTCTTGTCATCTGCAGTGAGGCACCGCCAAGAAAGAATACTAGTGTCAACAATTTCACTTGCTGCAAACGGTAACGGTGGTTCTGGACCATTAAACTTTGTTTTCATGTCCTGTAAAATTAAAGACTTAAAGCGTGAGTAACACGAAACAGTAAGGTTAGAATTTTTTACTCAAATAAATAAATAAAAATAAAATAAATAACGCTTCACACTCACAGCCCCACACTAGGATTCCCTGTGTCATGGGTGCTATGGACACATACAAAGACAAATTCACAAACACCCAGTTAAACACCCATTATTTAAATTTCTGCTCCGCCGGGAATCGAACCCGGGACTCTTCGAATGGCGGACTGGCATGGTAACCACTACACCACACTGGTCGTCAAAATATTATATTACTGAATAATTTTATCAATTAAAAATTATATCTTTAAAGATTTGTAAGCTTAACGAAAGTTTAAATTAAAGAGACAATGTTTAAAAAAGAAAATAATAATAATTATATTGTTTTATGAAACGGTTAAAGCAAAAAACTTACCTTGCGCTGCTGACCATATTCAATTTTAAAAGGGTTTTCTTTATGTTGGGGTAAATTAAATTCTGATATTTTAATTGATGCGTCGTAAATTTCTTGTAAACCATTTGTCACTACCATTTTTTAATATAATTAAACAAAATAATTGTTGGAAATTAAATAAAACATGAATGAATGATACGTCCTCGTGTTTAAATAAAATCAAATTGAAAAAAGTTCGAAAATGTCAATGTCAATAATATCAAATATGTCAAAATTGACAACTCGACAGGGCTACCAGTATACGTATAAAAATTATTTAACTACCCTACCTATAACACGTTGAAAAGTAAATTAAATTAAGGCATTTGTTTGCTAATTACCATAATTACGTAGAAAATAGAAAATCATAAAGCAGTAATGTTTTACGTAAAAACTAACATTTTCGACGCCGCAATGCAAACGCAACAAAATATAACTCCGTAGTTGTCGTTTAATCGATCGATTTTAATAGATACATACTTACATTATTACAAATAATATAAAACATCGTATTAAACTAATAAAATATTCATAATATAATATAATTATGTATCTGTTTTTATTAAATAACTCGTAGCTACATTTAGTCTTAGGACTCATCTTCGCTTGAACCAACTGTAAAAAAAAATAATTATAAACGATATTTAAGTAAATTCATTGATGGATAAATAAAATTGTAAATATTTGATACACTCGACACAAAAAAAATGTAGGTACCTACGTTGTACTAAGAAGTTCATACAAACCGTTTATTGGCACGCCAGCTTCTTCAGTAGCTCCTTCCAAGCATTCAGGACAAACAGTAGTTTCACAAGGATTCGGCGATTGGGTCGGAAAGAATGGCGTCATCTCAATTGGTGGAGGCTGAAAAGAATATACAACATCTCCACGGAACTAACTATAGGACTATCTACGAGCGCTTCCACCTCTATATAAAAGCGAAAATGGAGCTGTTCTTACTACACTGTTCTAACGGACCTAAATACTGTTTTTTATAATGAGACTAGCATCGAACTTTTCAAGCATGAATTTTTTATTTATCTATGTCATGTAAGAAATCTTACAGATCTTCGGGAATATTTAATGTGCTAAAACGGATCATGTACTAAATCAACCAGTCAATAAAACGTGGGCTATATGTTATTATAATATGCATTATCCAAGTGTTTTAGAAGCCTATTACAGTTACTCACCTCAAGGCGATATAAGTACGAAAGTTTGCAAGGGTCCCATGTCGTACACAATGTTGCATTATGCATCATGTCCTTTCTTGGCTCGTCACCAAAATAATCAAACGTGATCACAATATTGTTGTCAATTGCACACAAGTCTAAAAAGTCATCTACCGCCACCTATTTAGACAATAACTTAATTGTGATTTTCTAAAGTTACAGAGTTACAATTACCAATTTAAAATCAATTAGTCAGACAAACAACCTTTGTTTTGTTACCGCAATCCAAGGTTCCGTTTTGGAAGTAATTATTTTCTCTTTCACCATTTCCTAAGCAGAACATCCATCCTTCATGAAAAGAATATTCTATGGGCGCTACCTCAGCCTCAATGCATGGATCGACAGGAATTTGGATTGATGGTTTTCCGAAAGTGCATTTTCGTTCATGCATATTAGCTTGAACCCGGTAAGCATCTAAATCCGGTTCTGAACCTTCTGGGCATTTATAGTAATTTCCTGAAATGTAATCACTATGACCAGATATTGCTAGCAATTGTTTGGTTGATGTGTTTTTTTAAATGTCTGTGCTTCGAATATACGAAAGATCGTACCATTTATACATGAAGATAAAAAAGGAAGAAGCATTAAGAAAAGAAATAAGAAAAGAATAGGAATTTTCGAAAATTTTAAATAATAATTTACATGAGTACCATTTTGTATAATAAAAACAGTGTGTTTGCTTGCACTGATAACTGTTCTTACGGTCAACCCATTGCCACCACTCTTAATATTCTCCATCAGGACCTCCTGAGCAGCTCTTTGTTCCCTAGACCACTTCGCTGCTTCCTCTGCCAGAATCTGACGACTTATTTTACCTTCTGATTGTGTCGACTGTGTGAAACATATATTATTTTAAGAATTTAATCATCATAATGTCGTAAACTCTCGGTTTTAACTAGAGTTGTTTAGCTTATGAGCAGTCATTTTTATTAAATACAATAAAGACCTATAAATAAGGATAATGAAAATTTGATAACTACTGATTTGTATATATTTGTAAGTCTATAAGTTATTCCATAGGTGCCTGAGTAAGGCTGCTATATTAAGCTATGATTTTTCAATTCTTTAATAACACCTATACCTGAGGTGGAGTTTCCATAATCACGTGCGGCCTTCCAAGAGTATGTTGCCAGATTAACTGTGCGGCAACCTTGTATTTCGTGCTGTGGTGCAAAGGCTGTATTTGCAGAATGCCGTACCAAGCCAACTCCCTGTAAACACTGTCTGGGAGATAGCCCGTCTGTGAAGTGGGAAATATTAATTAAAGTCTTCATTATCTAATTAAGGTAATCTGTAAATTGTAATCTTTTAAAATATTAATTTATTTGTACGACATAAATAACAAAACTACTTACGGGCATGAAATCCATGTGCCACTGAAAAAGAACTAAATTATTTAATATTCAGATATACATTCAATAATAGGAATTTCATTATGTATCAATAATTGTAACTTAAAAAACAATTAACTTACTTCTTCCTCACCCGCTTCTGTAACATTTAACTCTGTGAATAAAAGAAAATAATGTATTAATTTCTATGTGTTTTGCGTTAGGTACCCACAAAGTGCAACACGTACCGCTTGCTTAACCAAACGATATGCCTACCTTCATCATCACTATCTGATTTCACTTTATACACCTGTTTTAAAAAAGTAATTATTTAATATTTAATTCAAAAATATATTTCAATTTACATTTATTTCTTTTTGTATTGGAAGTTGACTAAAACCTGTAAAAATATAATCACTATGCATATTTCTTTTAGAAACTTTTTCATTGCGTTCATCGTTAAATGTAGCGCGCGTTTGAATTCTTGGTTAATTAAACATTTAGACCAATATGTTATCGTAAGTTTTATGATTTTATTAATAGGAGTCGTTAATTCCCAACAGAAATTTAAATTGGCTTGTTAACTTACCGTTGACTAATCAAACAGTGTATGAATTGCCCCTAACTTAGTTTTAAGTATCAATTTGGATGTTAGAACACATAAGTTGATAATTACATACAATATTTATTTACCTTAATATTTTTTAATTTTCCCGCTTTACGTAATCTTTATGGCCTGTGGGTTGAGTTCTGTGACTGTCAAAAATCTTTATTATCTTTTATCTTCACAATTGTCAGTTCATTGATTTCGTTTGTGAATTTTATTTTGTTTTGTTGTATAATTCCAGTGTAATTGTGTGTTCAGATAATGGTTTTAGGGTGTCCCGAAGTATTTTGCTGTTATTAATGAAAGTTGTAACAAAGAAGTGTAAGAAATTGCCGAAATGAATACTCTCGACAAACAATTAGCCGATCTCAGAATCTATGCTAACGAACTCGACGCTAAATTACAAGATGACATAAATGCCGCTAAAAAGAAACCGTCGATTCCACCTAAAAAAAGCAAAGCACCCCAGCCTCAAATCCCGCAGAGCTACACCGTTAAATCAGCTTGCGAGCCGTCATATTCCTCGAGACTTGAGTATGGAAGTCGCACTAGTTCAACGTATTCAAACTTAGTGCCAGTGAAGAGTTGCATAGTCCGAAATTCCGCTCGATTGCGCAGTGGAGATGTTCTCCTGTACAGTAACTTGCTTCCCCCCGGCGGGACGAATCACGTTTACTCCAACATTTCCATGCCGCGTGCCGCTGACAGTTTTTATGATAGAGATGCGAGATCAGAGGTGTCTCGAATCAGCGATTTGGGTGCTCAGTCAAATTACAGCGAGCTACGCCGACCGGGGTCCGCGTACCCGCCATCGTCGGCATCAGTGAACACTCAAGACTTTTCAACTTATGGTGGTTCCCAAGCATCGTCAACCTATGAATCATTGTACGAACCAATAAATCCGAGACCATGTAGCCAACTGTCCGGCACTTCCTTATATGGTGGTTATGTTGGTGCGACAGTGGAGCCAGTACCAGAGCCAGATGAAGCCTTGTATTGTGGAAATTGCTACAGATGTGGAGAGAAAATCATGGGTGAGACTACAGGCTGCACTGCAATGGAAAGAATATACCATATCAAATGCTTCTGTTGTCAGCAGTGTGGGATTAACTTACAGGTAGTTTTTCTGCTCATCAGGTTATAAATGGATTAGATCCAGTCTATACTTTGCTACGAGTCATGTTGCTTTATATACTATATAATGTGGTTTTATTATACTAAAACATGCATTAAACAAACATAGTACATATATTATCATATCATGGCATACGTCATTTTCAACAGGCCTATTAAACTTATATCATGTTTGCTTTTAAAGTGTTAATAATTTAATTAAGTCTAAATAATTTCCCAAAACAATATTTCCAGGGTCGACCCTTCTATGCAGTGCAAGGGAAAGCATTATGTGAGAGGGACTATCTCGAGACGTTGGAAAAGTGCTGTGTGTGTGGCGACCCCATCTTGGACCGCATATTGCGAGCAACGGGAAAGCCATACCACCCACGCTGCTTCACCTGTGTTGTTTGCCAGAAGAGCTTAGATGGCATTCCATTCACTGTGGACGCGGTGAATCGTATTCACTGTATCGAAGATTTTCATAAAAGGTAGTTTTAATTGGATGAAAGAAAGGAACATTTATTAGTAAATAAAAAAAAGTAAAAGAACTTCAAAGAAAAAAAGATTAAGATTTAATTCACTCCTCTTAATCATAATTATATTTAATATGAAAATCGAAAATCTTTGCTTTATATTTTAGGTATGCACCCCGTTGCGCTCGTTGTCGCGAGCCAATAGTACCAGAAAATGGTGCGGAGGAGACAGTGCGCATCGTGGCATTAGACCGCAGCTTCCACATGGCGTGCTACGCGTGCGAGGACTGCGGCGCGTCTCTGTGCTCGCGGCAGGAGGGGCGCGGCTGTTACCCCCTCGATGCGCATCTATACTGTCGGGAGTGCAATGCGAGGCGTATACAGGATCTATCGAGGAATATTAATTGAATTTCTCCATACGGGGAATGTACATTATGGTTTTATATTGCAAAATAATTTTGTTTGCTAACTATAACCAACAAAGAGCGTTTACGAAATAACACTTCACACATTTTTATTACTATTGCTGTAACAGGTGCTTGCTATCTGTCTATTAACGTTTCCAAAGGTGTAGCTACAATTTCTGTCTACAGCCCTAAGGTTGCTACAAATCAGATAGATATTGTAATTCAGACACTAACATATATTATTTTAAAGTGAACTAATCAATATTTAGTTCTAAAGCTAAGTAGGCAAGAAATCTCCAAGAATATTAAAATTAAATAAATTAAGATTCTGCTATACATCACAACAATTATGAAATTCATTTTTGGGACTGGTAAATTTTTTTAAATCTACATTTTTATAATTCACACAGTTTTAAATGTGTGCCTATTTTGCAATTTTTTAGCATTTTGACTGGAAAGATGCACTGGCAAGAATGCACAAAACGTACTATAATATCAGTATTTACATAATAATATTAATTAATTGCAGATATGTAGGTATAATTTATAAAATAAAATACCTACCATTCACCCTTGCAGTTATGATCAATGGCTTTTTTAGACTAAAACATACACATTATGAAGCAATTTATTTCAATATTAATAATTGAATTTCAATAGTGTTAATCTATGTTCATGCCCTATAACATATATGAGACTTAAAAAGGTAACTTAATTGAAGTGGTACTAGGTAAGGCAATGCAGAAAAAGAATAATGTGGTTAAAAATTAATTACAGTGGCATGGAAGAGATTGTAATATATTATGTTGCAAGCATTAATGTATGTTTGTTAGTTTGTTTGATATTTGCTAAAAACTTGATTAGTGGAAATTACTCCCTAAAATAAATCATTTCACATTCCTTCATGCATTTAAATGGCTGTGTAACATTCACCATTAATAATAATATAAATAATATTCACTTCAGTGCAGTATTAATCTTTTCAAAGTTTTATGATGTGATTTTTTGTATAAAATTGTGTAGGATTATTTTTAATTATAAGTTAGTTTAGCATTACATATGTACTTTTTTACATTTATTCCCCCTAAATAAGAATGGTGCCATGTATTTTATGCATAGAATGATTTTGCATTTAGCTTTTATATGTTTCTATTATTGTACTTATATAAATCGTGTAATTTTTGTTATGTCCGATAGTGCTCTAAGTAGACTAAGAAGTTTCTTAGTATAAGCAGCTTGTTGGTGTTGTTTATATTTTTAAAACAAACTTGAGATTTCATAATCTTGTTTTCAGTTTAAGGGCAGGTGGTTTTAGTGTATCTCAATTCATTCATTCACCTGTCCTTTTCCCATTACTTGGGGTCGGCGCAGCTTTTCTTTTTCCATTCATCTCTATCATACACCAGATCACACCTTTCTCACACAAATCTTTTTTTACACACAGTTCTAGTGTATGTGAATTGAAGTGCTAATATTATTATATTATGCAGACTTTTTTGAAGGATTTGAGTTACATCTGTAACCAAATTCATGAGTTTGGAAACATTTGGTAGAATTAGTAGTGTTTTCAATAAAAAAATCCTTAGGCACTTTGTACCTAATATTATAATACTTAATATATTGCACAGTATAAAGTTGAATTAATATTTACTCTTTTTGGGGTTAAAACTCGAATGATAATATGTAAATGTTTAGTCTATAAATATCTGTTCAATGATATGAAGTAGATTTGTTGGGTACATGTTTTCATAATAAGTAGGTGAAATTGATTATTAATTATATATCTTTATAGGTAATGTGAGTTATGACAATTAAAGTTTATTGTAGTTAAAAATTTAGGCACAGATATTAGAAAATAATAATTATTATCGCAAGTATTTATGCACGACAGCTACGGACAAGAACATTTTATAGATACACAGATTTTTGCAGTGTCCTTCTAGATGAAACATTCCCGTATATTATCTACATATTTAGCTAGTCATAATTACTATTTGATAATTTTGAATGTATTATTATTGTGATGTTTCATGTTACTTCTATATTAGAATACATTTGAGTCGTAAAACTTTCTATAAACAGTGATATTGTACAATAAAGGACCTATTTAAAACCACTCGTTTTATTTTATAAAGCACTAAAAGAAACTAGACATAAAACATAATTTTTTCCGTTAAAAGTACAAAATAAAACAAAAAAATACTCATTTTATTTTTATTCTAACACATACTCGACCTTTTTGCAGTCGCAAGCGTCTCCTCCAAGTCACATCAAAATACTAAACTACACTTATCATCTAACAAGAAGACTTTGGCTTCTCAAGAAATTACAAACATATCTTTCGTTCAAATATATACAAAAAACAAGCAAATGCCTTGTGTAGACTCGCAGACAAAAAGAGAAATTCAAAATACGCGTGTTTCGTGCTTGTCACTAATGCAATTACAAGTATATGTTACTATATCTATCATAAAATAGACGACAACATTCAGAATAATTAAGATATTAATTATGTACATTATGCAATGTAGTAAGTCACCGGTAATACTATAATTTAAAATTCATTACTCCAGAGCATTTAAAGCGGGTAAACAAAAGAATGATACAAAAAAATGCCTCTCAATTTGTCTCAAGTCACTTTTACAATAGCTCAAAACCTTTCACACCCCATGCAACCATCTGGTATCACATTTCCTCATAACTAAAAAGGAATTTATTAGAAAACTATAAAAGTACTTTTTTTTAATAAAAATGAAGGAAACTATGGTTAATTGAAGTGAAATTAGTAGGCAATGTGTTAGTAGGGAAGTATTGGAACCAAATATGCTCTTACAGAGATTCAAATAGGTATAACCAGTCTATTAGTTTCTAATCAGTGCCCTGCATATTTACATGTCGCTTCGCGTAACGGGCTCAATGTCCTAACGACCTAAAGAACTACCTTACATCGAATAATCTATCAACACTGAATACACTCAAGTACTTAAGAATAACAAAGAAACTCTTCAAATTATTTCAGAATCAACTGATAACTCACGAATGTACGAGAAACGTAAGTTTACAAAAACGCATAACAGTAGCACACAAGCAGCAATGAAAACAAATTTTGGTTGAAAAGCTTTTAAATTGTGATATAGCTTCATAGAGCTTCCCTATACAAATATGCACAATATAAGTATATATTTAAACACTTAACATCTTTATATTATAAACGTTAAATACCACTAGAAATGTTTAATCGTATAAATTGTTAAGACGACTTGACTTACATATTATTTATAAAAATTTAATACAATATGATGATAATTATTGAAGCGACTCAGGGAATGTGAAATACTTTCTTATCGTTACCATAATTTAAAATTAAAGGACGTAATATCAGTAAAATAATTGAGAATTACTAAGTCAATGGCGTATGTATGTTCATGTGAACACTCACACATTCACAGCACGATATTCATTCGTTTGCCCGTGCGGCTTGGACCTCGCTAGAGTGATGTTCATTATTCAGACGCTGCCACCATTGTTGTGCTTCACTGAATACTTCCAAGATATTACGTCCGTTCATTTTAAATGTCTATGCCTGTTACATACTATTTATGTAAATTATAATAAATCAATCATTTTAATTTCTCATTTATACCTTTTGATGCGATTAGTATCTATTAGCATATTATTATTATTATTATGACAAAATGTTTAAAAACTTCAGATACTTTAAAGCAGAGGGCTTTTTATAAGGATATATTAATTGCATACAAAATACTAGGTTTACTTTTCATTACTTGCTAATGTGTAATAAATATTCGGCTTACATGTTAAATTTATCATAGCATAATATCAAATTTAAAAAAAAATTTAACAGAATAAGAGCACAATGCGCTGCACTAGATAAACATTATGCACATTAGTTTCAATTTACCAAAAATCATTGTAGTAATTAATCAACGGCTTTATGAAGTTTATCCAAAAATAAGATATATAAAAAGAAACAAACAAAAACTGAATAATAGTAATGTCCACTCTATATTATTATTATACTATATGAAACAATTCAAAAGTAGTCCTATCTTAAATATAATAAAGCTATTTGTTATTTTTAGCTATAGTTCAGCATTTAATCGCGATTTTTTGCGTATTTTACAAACTGTTTCAGAATAAATTTGTCACAAATACATCATTTTCTTTCTAGTTGAGTGTTTCATCTAACAATAAACACTTCATACTAATATTTTGTTTACAGCTGAGATCATAATAAACACACAAAAAACGTTTTCAGTAACCTTAGGACTAATTGGTATTACATTACACAGACCCATCATCGGGCAGTTATTAAATGTTATAATCAATATTATTTTAATTAAATGCTGACACTATGACTTACATTCCAAAAACCATCTATCAATCGAACATTACTTTATAATGACATATATTATATTATACTATAATAAAAACCTACACTATGTTTCTTAAAAACTGTTCAATTCACACCAATATGTAATAAGTACCGTCAAAACTACTACATTTCTAATATTTCTAGTACTAGTATATAAGACCTGAAAGAATCCAAATGTATCCCTTGTTATTTTAAGATACGAACGATTAATTTTTATATGCTGGGTTATCAAATAGCTAAAATCCATTACCATCCTACTCTTAAACATAGATAATTATATCCTAATAACCAAGGAAGATCAAATTATATTCAATGTAACTGAGGTTATATTTCTCTATATTCAATTTACATTAACATCACATTTATTTAGAAAATTAACAGTTATTCTCAAAACATTTGGTGTGTTATAATTGTTTTAATACAATCTCATAGAATTAGTGAAGGCACAGAAAAACATTTTTTCACACAATGTGAAACTTTTAAAGACAAAAGCGAAACCCGTACAAACTTAGATCTTCGTAATGATAACTTTAAATATTCTATGTAAACAGTTAAATTCGGATGTTAATGTAAATGCAGAAGAAAAGATCATATGTTTTAAAAACAAATTAATGTCAAAAAATGGCATTTAGTGTTACAATAAATTTACTTACAATATTTGTGGAATAAACGTTGAATTCATTACTTGTGTATAGTTCTAAGCTTTTAGATGAAAAATATCATACAATTTATTCTTTGAAATAAAAAAAAAAGGATTCAAGTTCATTATAATATGTACAGTGCATTAAAGGTCAATGTAAGAAACCTTTTTTCTACTGTGTCCTACTTACATTATTTAGTGCTGTTACAAAATGCACATTAGCTTTATATGAATAAACTCTCGCCTGCTAAATATTTACAATACGATACAGATAAATATAGATATTCAAACCTCATGCATTCTGGCAACATTAAAAAAATATACCAATCATAGAAATAAGACAAGGAACTGATAAACATTTGAACAGTTTGCTGTGTTTTTCTATTTATGTCTGTGGGTAATATTAGTACACAAAACAATAAAATCTACCAGATTATATGGATCTCATTTGAAATATATTAAATTAAACCAAAGCATGTAACCATGACCCATCAATATTTCTATATTAACAGACATATTCACAATTGCTAAATGGGAACATCCTAATGTGACCAAAGTATATTAAGTGTTTCTAATATTGACACAACAAACTTATTCCACCAGACAATTTTGCCACATTATTATCGCTCTTCAAGAATTATTACGAACATTTATGTGATTATTATTATTATTCTTATAGGATTTTATACAATCAATACAAAATGAAACTAAATTAAATTGAGAAAACACGCCTTACTCGTTAACCAGTTTTTTTTAATGTTACAACAGAATTTAATAATGTGATTAAGAGACCAATATGAATCAAATTCTATCTCTAGACATTAAGTGTACTCTAAACCCACCCTACTGTGTCCACACGCGTTAAATATTAGGTTAGGTTAGTAACAGTACTCACAGATCCGCCAAGTGTAGATGTAGTGTCAACATCATAACTTATCTGAGGCCACTCCTCCGCCGTTCGCTTTTCTCAACACTGGGATTCCATTCGGCGTCGTCGGGATCGTCGCCGTCGAAGACCATGGGCGACAGAGGCGACATGGTGCTGCTGCGCTCTTCCTCCATTATGATGGACGGTTCCGGGCTACTTGGCCGGTATCCATCGGGCATGGAAGCCAGCATGTCTCGATACGTGTCCTCTGGAATGGGGAAGTGACGTGGCGAGTATGGTCTCACTGTCTGAAATAAGATACGTGTTAAGGTTGTCAGTGGGTGTTGTTAGTAAGGGTGCAATTGATGGTTTAGATACACAATGTGGTGAAAAGAAGCATTCAATTTTGTTTCTTTTGTGTTTTAGTAAGTGATATTAGGCAATGTTATTGTAACGATTATAAAAGCAATTTGTTTATCTTAAAGTTTTGGGACAGTAATGGGTTAATGATCATGATGAATAGTTAATGAATAATGAGTAGTTGAGTAAGATATTAAGGCATTCCAATACAAACATGTGTCAATGATTATACTTAGATTAGATATAGACTATAATGTAGATTGTGTTATTTTATTGTCTTTTTTTAGTCTTTATAGCTTTCTATATAGAATTTCTTTACAACCTTTGTGTTTGAAGTTTAGACCCTACTGTGTCGAAGTGTTGCTGCCATCAAATCGCATGGTTTTTGCTACATTTAGTTAGATTGATTGTTGGTGAATGAAATTGACGGTATAATATAATAGTGGACTAGCCTCATGTTCCCTGTGCGGGAGGTCGGCGGTGTCGGGCAGCACGTGCGACATGGGCACGTGTGCGAGCAGCTCGAAGTTGTTCTCGGGGGGGAAGCGGCGCGAGCGCTTGTTGCGGAGGTAGCGGCTCCTCTCGCGGCCCTCCGCGCGGAGGTGACGCGCTCGCACCGCTGACTCCGATATGTCCTCCTCCTGTTACATATTTTATTTATGTAGCAAACAATTATTATTATTATTTATTTATGTCGCGGCTGTCTTAACTCTTCTGTCCGACCCTGAGTAATTGTGAAAATGCGAGGTAGATGAAATATCATCTAAATCCCTTACAGCACACAAATTCACGCAACCTAACTATATATCTGGTATTGATGTATCTTAAACAAGAAGTATATATAATTAATATTTCCAAATAAAATACATACCTCACTGTCAACAGACATGCGACTATTTGGTTTCATAAAGCCGTTATTCATTGGTGCCTCAGGTATTTCCATTACACGCCATCTGTAAAGCACGGTAACTCCATATAATTAAGTATAAAACTCATGGTTTATGAAATCAATGTTAGATTAATATACTGCATAAAATACATATTTAATAAAATAATAATAGTAATACCAAATTATATGAACTCCTAGCGCTATAATGAACTATTGTCAGCCATGGTACAGCACAGAATTTCTAATTGATAAAAAAAATCAAACCTATAACAAAGAATAACCTACATCACATTTTACAAGACGATTTCCAATGCAATTGGTCTCTTTTTATCATGCGATACAAGCCATGCATGGGCGTGCGCTCCTTGAAGGCATAAGTGCATTGCTTTACTTGCCATTCAGTACATTCACACATAATATATTTAAATAATACAAAATACAAACTTATAACAACAACATAAAAGCCTAATATTTATTTTATAAACAGCACCTACTTATTTGCAAGCATACAAACACTAAACAGTGTGTCGTGTGTTTGCCATGCGTTTACGAATTACTCGCCAATTTACCTATTCTCGGTCGTAAGACGTAACTCCTGCCGAAGTAAAAGGCAGGAGCTTCGTTCGTGTGTGCGCACTGTTTTTGGCATACGTATAAGATGTCTTAACGCACACATATGTATCTATAGTCTATCGGGAGGCATGCCGCAGTAGAAGGTCGTTCGGTAAACTTCGGTACCTATTCGGTAATTTTCGGACGAAAGTAGTTACCTACCGCTATGATCGGATAATATCGTTGCCTATAATCCGAGTAAAAATAATAGATAAAAAAAATCTATTAAGTCACGCAGGCACATAATGCATTATCGTTTAGTAGGGTTATATTTGTTAGATTTTATGTTTCGCGGAAAGAGAGAGAGAGGACATCTTGACTATTTGTTGACATATTCATGTGATGAGCTGTGTTTATATTTTGTTTACGCTAGT